>JAIPRM010002229.1:0-31751 GCA_025469315.1 Stegophylla sp. TES_Ste_2020 | reverse complement strand
CGATCAATAACTTTTTGAAACCCGATTTGCCTCTAAATTGTACTTTAGAGAGGTCATTTTTTGAATTTCTCATTTCTTTAATTTTTTTTTTGGAAAAAACTACCCAAAATTTGACAAAAACGACTCGGAAATCATCATTTTTTAATCCGAATTTTATGAAAATTTAAACATAGATAGAAAATCTTATAAAAAAAATTTTGGCGCAAGAAAATTTTGAAAATGTGAAAAAAAATTTTTGACATTTTTTAAAGCTTTTTTTAGAAGATTTGTAGAGATTTATTGCTGTATTTAAAGTGCTTTTCTTTAGTATTTTATTTCTTTAAAATCGATACATAATTATTTATGTTCTAGTATATGCATACA
Source organism: Stegophylla sp. TES_Ste_2020 (assembly GCA_025469315.1). Lineage (NCBI taxonomy): Eukaryota > Metazoa > Arthropoda > Insecta > Hemiptera > Aphididae > Stegophylla > Stegophylla sp. TES_Ste_2020. The sequence goes on along the minus strand of JAIPRM010002229.1, from coordinate 31,388 downwards.
TTTAAATAGCAGTGACAGGCAAGAGTACGAGTGGTCTGGAAGGTAAGGTGAAACAGGTACTGTATGGTAATGCATTATGTTCAGCTGTAATCGCTATATTTATTAACACCGAACGAGATTCGATAACTGGTCACACGGAGAGAATATTGATATGGCTTAAACGAAGCCATTACGTGGATTTTTATTAATATTACAATAGGTCGTTGTGGTCGAAATAGGTCAAAATAAGTGGGGAAACGAAACGGATGCATTTTTTTATTTGGTTTTAGTGTAATATATATTATTCTAGAATTATAATTTTAGAAATCTCTCTAAAAAAATACGTAAAAGCAATTCATATGTTGTATGTTGTAGTTTATATGTTTGCTTATATAATTGATTACCACACTGAATGTACCTACTTCGCGAATGTTCTATTATTTTATTTTTATTTTTTTCTGTGTACAACTTTTGGTATAGAACTACTTGTCCAAAAGTTTCGATCAATAACTTTTTGAAACCCGATTCGCCTCTAGATTGTACTTTAAAGAGGTCATTTTTTGAATTTCTCAATTCTTCAATGTTTTTTTTTGGAAAAAACTACCCAAAATTTGACAAAAACGACTCGAAAACCATAATTTTTTGATCAGAATTTGATGAAAATTTAAACATAGATATAAAATCCTATAAAAAAGATTTTGGCGCAAGAAAATTTTGAAAATGTAAAAAAAAATTTTGGACATTTTTTTTTTTCTTATATTATTAACTTCCTTCGTTCAGAATCGTTTTACTGAAGAAATGATTTATCGTTTCTTTAAAATTTAATACGCCCGTAAAAAGAATACCACCCGTCGTGCGAAGTATGTCTTGCTTTTTTCTCTTGCTTGAATTTAATTCACTTGTGATTAAAAAAACTAATTATAAAAGTAAAATTCATAAGTGTTATTATGTGCACCAGTCACATTAGTACCTAGATATCAATGATTATTGTGGACTGTGTCAATATTCAATGATAAAAACACTTAAATAATAATAAATTAAACATATTGAATTCTAATTAATAATCCTTTCATTGCAAGCATAACAATTAAAGCTAAAAAAACAAGATTCTCCGTATAAATGCTATAGTAAATGAATAAATGTCTCCTATTGGTAAAGTATTATCACTTTTTAAAAATTTCTGAATGAGACAACCTGTATAAACTACTAACTTTGGGTATACAATAGAGCAGAGTATTTAAAATCGAAATACACAAATCTATCAATAGTCACTATCCAATATTATAATTGATTTTGATTTTGGTGCAAATTACTACTATACATAAATACCTATCAACAGTAGTATAAATTACATACCTCTTTTCTGATGCAAATTACCAACTGATTCAAAATATTTTGGTGCATATTACATCTCTTTTACTTATTTTGGGTCAAATTTGATTCAAATTACATACACCTGTCAGTACACTGGACTGAGGAATTTTTTTCTACATTACTCTTCATCTACATACATATTGTATCTATCAATCGTATATGAAAAAAATATTTATGCACAGGCTATATTTGCCATCCGGTAAATTCATCAGTCGTAAGATAATCAAGTTCAATATATATCTCAGTGAAGTATTTAAAGGATTAAGGATGTAACTAAACGTACCTTTCTTATTTTCTGCTCAGTTATCAAAATATATTTTGCTTAGTATTGGACTACTACAATAAAGGCCCAATAGGATTTATTTACATGTTAAATATCACCTAAACTTATTTAATGTATAGTAACTAATTAAAAAATAAAATAAAAAGGTATCAAGAAATTTTTCAACCATCTCCTCTTCGCTATGAATGTTTTTAATTTGGGCCTATGAAAATCGGCTGCATCCTGAACGATGCACTAAACTACCACTGGCTCATATACTCGCTGCTCTAATTTGTTGTCCTATTCATCATCGTGTACTGTTAGACCAATCCTCGCCATCAATGTCAATAGTTATTATAAAATCGATTGACACTGGCCTATGAGTTATATATATTATAGTATATTATATATTGTGTATAAATACTATAATATCTGTTAGACCATCACCACCAGTCATATCCGAAGCAAGTTACGGACTGTATATGTGTCCACGTGTATGTGACTTAACTTTTGATGTTTCAGCCCCTTAAGCTTGAGGTCAATTTGCTATGACCTACAAAACTCGTGAGTGCGCATACAATATTTTAGAGGTAGAATTTTATTGATGCTGTAATAGGCATTATTTCATAAAAATTAAAATTAAGAGAAAAGTGTAAAAATTTAATAAGAAAAACTATGGTCAAACTGAAATGTACATTTATTGTGATTTACCTAACTATACAACTTATTTAATATTCAAATAATACTAAGGCATTTTTCATTACAAAAACATGAAACAAATTATACTAAATTCACATAGCAAGAATAAACATAATTTAATAATAGCTACATATAAAATAATATTAAGAATTAAATGTGTTAATATTCATATTTATTTACAATTAAAATAAATATTTGTATTTACAATTACAATCCTATGTACTCTCAGTTACTCTTGTAACTGTATTAAATAATTTCAATATATCGGAGGAATTTTATGTATACACTTTAAGGTTTAATAATTAATAAACAGTTGTAATTGTAATTTAAAGTAAAGTTTTAGATTTAATTTAAATAACTAGGCTTTATTTCGTTGTAACACTTTAGAATATATTCAATAAGCATCACTTTTTAGTTCAATGATATTAGCATATCCTAAGTAAATCATAGATTTGTGTTATATACATTTAGAACAAATATTGTATTTAATATTAAGACATTGTTAAAAAAAGTTAAATTAATATTCAAACTAAAATCCAATAATTTATTTTACCTAATTATATTAATCTCTATAATGGTGAATGTAGACATTGTAAAATACATTGAAACCAACATACTAAATAAAAAATGTAAAACTAAATACTGATTTAATAATACAATTTTTATTTTAAGTTTGAATAAAGCTAGACTTCTTCAATTCAATGAATATAAAATACAAATATGCCACATCAAAAAATAATTCTTCTTAGAGCAAATTTCTAGCAGAAATTGAAATAAAAATAGTAACATCTTTTTACTACTCAATGAAAAATATAGAATTGGAAACGAAAAGTATTTGAAACTATATTGCTTACATGTATATATATATAAAAATTTTTTTTTTAAATTACAGACTTATATAAATAAAACTAACTATAACATTATTACACAAGAATAATTTTTTTTGATTTTAAATTTATCCTATGTGCATAGTTCGGATGTGTTTCATAAGTTCTTTTCTGTCCTCAAATATTTCATCACAAAGATCGCAAGAAATAGATTCTGTAAATACAGGAGGTACCATTTCTTCAGTGTTCAACTCAATGTTAGCCCCGACCTCTTCATAATCTGTGTTAAACAGCAATTCAGTCTCAATCGCCCAATCATCATTCACATTTTTCAGTATATCTTCTTGTACATCAAATTCATCATTATTTTGTATGAAATATTCAACTTCACCCTGATTTGCATATTCAATATTGCTGCATATGTTTTCAAAGTCATGAGCAGTAAATTCTAGATCATCTACAATTTTTGAATTCGCATTATTCATATCCTTTACAGATATCATGTCTTCAGGTTCATCTGGGTTATCGTTTTCTTTTGATTCTTCTCCAAATGATGAATCAATAGCTGTTGGATCTAATCTTAATGAATAATATAATACAGTTGAACATGTTCTAGTGCATTCCCCTTCTTTAAGTACAAAGCTTTGTTTTTTTGGCATAGGCTCCGAATTGGGAACAGCATAATGCGATACATAAGGCACTTGCTTTGAAGACTTTTGTTTGTTTTTATCTAACTTTCCATGAACAGTTTTATAAGTTTTAATCAGAGACTTAGGACTGGCCATAGTTGTCGGACTATATGGAAAATCTTCCTCATCTGTAACTGATTGCACAGCTTGCTCATCTACAGTTGGCATTGGTTCATCTTCACAACTCTCTGTATCTGACTGACCTGACATGACTGTAATTTTTTCTGCCAAACACCATGTATCTTTACAATTGCCTAATTTGCTGCGACGTTTGTATTTACGACGTATAACCTAAAATTAAAATTGATAATTTTTAAATTATATATTATCATAGAACACAGTTAAAAGATTCTTACAGGAACTACTCTTGATTTGGCTGTATTCTCATCACTATGTTGAACTAAATGTGAATAAAGCTCTGTTGAAGATCGAAACAAATAACCACAGACTTTACATTCAAAGAAATGACCACCCCTACCTCTAGTTCCAGCATGATATGCTCGTATATGTTCGCGTAATACAACCTAAAAATGAAAAATATATTTTTATTAAAAATAATTATGAAGTTTTTAACTATGAATATAAATATGAGTTTACTCGTTGATTAAATGCTTTTGGACAAACAGGACAAGCATAAGGTTTTTCACCGGTATGTATTCGTTCATGTTTTCTAAGAGTACCACCATCAACAAAAGTCTTGTCACAATATTTACATCCAAAAGGTCGCTCACCTGTATGTATTCTTATATGTATCTGTTGAGATGATCTAGATCCAAAAACCTAAAATATTGGTTTTTTTTATTGTTGTTTCAATATAATTCTATAACTTATGACCGCTGCAATGAGAAAGTCTTTAATTTGAACCCATGCTAAATACATTATATAATATAATATCAAATATTAGAAAAGGTATATAAAAAAAATACTTAAATATTAAACAAAAATAAAATTTTCAAAAACATGTAAAGAAAATTAATAAAATAATCTGAAAATGCTAAAAAAAAAAAAAAAAATGGAAAAATAGTGAAAAATACAAAATAAAAGTTCTACTTTTAAAGTATGTGTAATATGAAACGAGAATTACATTTTGTTCTGAAATCTAGAGCACAAAAAACCACTATGCATTGAAATACTTAGAACCCTATTTTGATTTATAATATGTATAAAGATTAACATTTGGTCAAAATCTATTGAAGCATATAATTTAATTTAAATTCAATAAAATTAACAAAAAATTCAAAAAATTGAGAAAAACAGTAAAAATATGCAAAATTCTACTTTAATTTATATTTTACCAAAAAAAAAAAAATTGTACTTGGAATGCATTGTCTATTGAGCCCTTAAATATTTACTTATCATTGAAATAGTTTTCAATGATAACTGCGGAGCTCTAATTAATTTACAAATTTTTACTACTTTGGCTATATTGGCTTTGTCAAACAGAACACGTTATTAATGCCAACTTGACATTATATACATCACACAGAAATCAAAGTGTTGAGTTAAAGTTGATTCGTAGAAGTTGACATAGTAGTATTTTAATTCAAAAGATAATATCATATATTAGATTGTACACTGTTTTTCAAATGAGAACGCACTGAGTGGCAGCTGGTTTTGATAATTAAACACTGGTTTGAATAAGTCGGTCGAAACTAGTTTTAACTGAAGTGCAAGTATTCAAACTTGTATTACCTAAAACGCACGCAACTACATGGCACAGACGATCTATAAATATTATGTAAAATAAATATTAAATATGCAAAAAAAACCTTGCAGAAAAAATTATATTTATGTGAAAAAAAAAAATAAAATACTGTGTGATTCTAAATGCAATAACAGTTTTTTCTGTCAAAATAAATAATATAATAAATGAATATTTAACAATAAAATTATCCTAATGTACTTTTATTTAGTAATTATATTAGTTATTTAGTATATACTATTTAGTGTTTAGTTTCTACTTTTCCATAGTTGTTTAGCTGAGATTAAAATTACTGAGATTATCACTAGATAATTTTTGTTTTTACCAATATTTTTCAGACACAAATAGTTCTAACTAAGCAAAAATAAGTTGAAACTAGTTTTGTTAGATTTCAGGTTTTAACTGTAACATATACAGACACATTACTAATAAGTGGTAGTGGGGCATTATTCCACACCTTATCTGGGGTACACGTACACCTGGTACATTTCATTTAAGAAATAGCAATTTTATAAATATATAATATACATGTATATTATTTTAATAAATAAGATTAATATAAATATATACTAAATTATTACTCACTTTACCACAGCTGGAACACGGAAATATTTTTTCAGTTAAACAATTTTTAGAATCACCAACTGTATTTGTATGACTTGCTCTGTGATTAAAAAATGATCGATTATCTGGTACTTCCTCACCACATATGTCACAAATAATTTTCTTTTCTCTATGAGTAATCATGTGTCTAGATAATAATACATTTTCTAATAAAGTACTGTGCATAATGTTTTATAAATAATGATATTCATTTAGTAATTACCGCTTAAGACGAGCTCTAGAACTTAATCTTTTACTACACATTAGACATTTATTATCAGATGTATCGTGTACCATTAAATGTTTATGAAGAGCTTTATCGTTTTTACACTGTTTTCTACAAAATTTACATGAATATTCTGATAAAGAATCATCATGCATTTGAGAAATATGATCGGATAGTTCATCTGTACTATCAAATGTTTCACCGCAAATTAAACATTTTGATATCTAACACAAGGTAAATTATTATTCAAATAACTATAAATATTAAATATATAACACTAAAGTGAAATTTTTTTTTTTTTTAATAGTATTTAAATACAGAATACATACTTCTGGAATATTTGTTGGAAATAAATGTTGTTCGGTATGTACTTCTAATTCCAGCATAGATTTAAAGAACAGTCTACAATGTATACACATATGACTCTCTTCATATACTTCTTCTTCAACATTTCCTAGTTCTGTTTTCATGTGTTGCCTGAGGACAAACAAAAAATAAAATCATCAATAATAGATATAATACAATATATACACAAACAATACAATACAGACAGTGCAAGTCATAAAAATTGCATAAATAATTAGGAAATACACTTCAAAAAAGGCGAAATAGGGACTTAAATATGTAATCACAAACATTTAGAAATATGCTATAGAAACCTTTATATATAAAAATCTGTATCGGATACATATTTTTTTAACTATTTAAAGTAATTATATTTTTGTATCGCATACACTAAAAGTATAAATTTTGAGGCAATAAGAGTGTCATTTTTCCGTCTAACAAAAAGACTAGTAGCTACATCTCATACTCATAACTGATTAATTTTTTGAGGGATCAAGATTAAATATATAATTAATTATAAATCTTACATTAGGTAATTAAATAGTTAATGGAGGAAATAAAATAAATAACACACCTTTGATGCCGTTTAAAAAAATCAAATCTGTCGAAAACTGCATCACATGAATTACAATGATAAGACACATCCTCACTTTTAGTATTAGCCAATATTGTGAGCTCATAACTATCTGAATTTACTTTTTGTGTAGCTATAATATTTGTACTATCATCGACATGATGACGACGAGCATGATTAAGAAATGCTTTTTCACGAGTAAATGAAATGCCACATGGATTACAAGTATGTGGTTTAGAACATAATTCTGAATTCCAGCCAAGAGACAATAAACGATCCTTCTTTGGCCGACCTCTTCTCCTACCACTACCTCTTCCACGTCCATGTCCTCCATTTTTCAAATTATGTTCTGGATATGTATCACCTTTGTCTTCAGACTCCTCACCAGGTGTAACACTCCGTTTATGAATAGGATCTATGAACATTAATTTATTCATTACTTTTGAAACAGATGTACTTTGGATATCTAAAATAAAAAAAAATCATTATACATAAATTATTTAATATTCATAACATAATAAAAATATTCTAAAGGTATTAAAGGATATTAAGAAGCAAACTTTAAGAAATACCTAGTAATATGGGACAGTAGGGATGTTTGCTACCATTTTCATATTAATGTGTAAATGATAATTAATTTGGGTGTTTCCCTTATCTGTATTTATGATATATATGACTACAATATTTACAATATCGTAGTAGTAGAACTAATACCTCATATATACAAAAAGTGTTTTTTTCAGGAGACACAAAATCTTAATGTAGAATATGTACCAATTGTATGTAACCACCTTGGGAACCACTACTATAATATATATTTTACTATCATACATCAATACTTAAATTTAAGAACACCTATATATTTGGATTTTAGATTTTAAGAGGAGCTAAGAAACCAGATAATTTACAATAATGTTGTTTATTAAATTATTTCTATTCCAAAAATTGTACCATTCAGAACATATATAGAATAACTTCTTCTGTAGAAAATTTTGTTTACACGGTAGGTACACTTAAGAAAGGTATTTTATCAAATTTCTAGTTTACTAAGCATAGGAAGACTATCGGAAGACTAAGTATGTCATAAACTAGATTTTATTGAAATTGATTTGAATGATTAGTCATAACTCCAAAACTAATAACTAGAAGCCAGATTTAAAAAGCACTAAAAACCATAGCAAAATTCTCTAACAACCAAAAATGCCCTCAAAAAATGCAATTAATCCTGAAAATGCCCTTAAAACACTCATTTTACCATAAAATACCCTTAAAAAGATCCTTAATATTTTAATATGTTTTATTATTCGCCGTCTGCTGAGTCTAGGCATCCTTAGGTAAAGATAAGATACAACATAATCACATTATCCTAATTATAGAAAGATTTCTAAATATTTTTAAGGAAAACCCCTTAAAAACATGGATAATATTTTGAATCAGCTAAATTAAAATTATTGATTTATAATAAATACAAATAATATATATATTATTTAAATTACAGGAATATTGTAGAAAAATTCATTAAAATGAATAAAATGACCAAAAAATGCTATTAATATAAAAAAAACATCGAAAAATGCAAAATAATAATTTTACTTTTAAGGTCTCTGTTACAAGAAAAAAATAATTTACTAGGAAAGCATTACCTAAAATCACCAAAAAATTTATGCATTTTGCTTTAAAATCCGGGTTCAAGTGCCCTATAATGAACTTGAAATTTTTACCCATATTAATAATAGTATAATCTGACCAAACTAAACAAATTATACCACTTTTGTCAAAAACACAGTATTGAATTTTATATTATACATAAGTTTTATTCTAATAAAATTCTCCAAAATTGAAAACCATTTTTTTTTTTTTTTTTTTAAATGATACATATTTTATGTAATATATGATATATATAAAATCATTTAAAGTTAGAATTTATATTAAACTGGCCATTTCCACAAAATATCACAATTTCATTCAATAATAATCTGTTTTTCTACTAAAGATTGAATTATCTTAAATATTAACGAAATGAACAACTCACAAACAATTTAAAGTTAAAATTATAACTCAAATAACAATTATTAATCTAAATAGCGTCAGACTTATTTTCATGATTATTTTGTAACATACTCAATTTCCCGTAACACAAGCTTACTTATAGGTCTACTTACATTTACATAAAGAGTGCTTTACATTTCAAAAACCGGAAAAATTGATCATCGTCATAAATTAAGATATTTAAAAATATTATTCTACTATTTAAATTACTTAAAATTCTCAAAAACTGACAGATAAAGTTCTGTATAGTTATATAAGCTTAGAATCGTTAAACTGAAGATATGATTAATCATTTCTTAAAAATCTAACAAACCCACCAAGAGTACTCCATATATGAAACAAAGAATACCTAATTATGTGAACTTATAAATGAATCAAAAACAAGGTTTTTTTTACATATTAATTGAATCGATGAACAAGTAGAGTATCCTTCTATAGATCATAAATTATAATAGTTTTTAAAATTAAATTAAAATTTTCATCTTTTTATCATGTATCTTTATCTTATAAATTTTTGAAAATAAATATTTTCTTATACTATGATAATATTTCAACCCAAAAAAACTGATAAACCTTATGGAATGATACAGAAATATTAATGTTGTCTACAAAAAAAAAAACATTATTCATTAGACTGATATATAAATGTTATTTTTGAATTTTAATGAGGACACCCCTCAAAAAGGCTCCAGATAAATAAATAAAAATCTTTGCAAAATGTCCTACTCCAATCTTATTATAAACACATATCGCCACATATTTTCAGACCGTCATATTGGTGCCGTCATTTAGCTTTTGCCAGTTGAAATTTTTTTTAAATACAAGTTAAGAATTTTTTGTTAAAAAAAAAAAGATAGCAGCCAGATGTTTTCTATGATCAATATCTGCAACTAAAATAATAAAAATAATAATAATAACAGTACAGGCACTCAGGCACAAGTTTAAATTAAAATAGGAGCAAGACATTTTACGAAGATTTTTTTTTTATATTTATTTGGAGCCTTTTTAAGGGGTGAACTCATTAAAATTTGGAAATTACTCAATTAAAGACCAATCAATTATCCATTACATACGTAGTATAAAACACTCGATCTATATCAGGATTTAATGTAATTTAGTAATTTAAAAATTACTGTAATTTGTTTAATCCAAAATCACAAATTTAAAAGACAATCAGGATTTATAGATTAATATCATTTAAAAATCAATATTTTAAATACATACATATATAGATTTAATCATCATAAAAATCATTAAGAGCAGACATACCAGAAATAATTTTTAAATAGCTTTCATAACATATATTTTAATATAAATAATAAATTAAAAAAAATTTAGATCAGCAGATTAGATCCAGAAAAGGATAGGTGAATTGAATCCAAAATTCATACCAAAGGTATGTATTTTAAAATCTGGATGAAACCGACTACCTAAATTCTCATTATATAAAAGAGGACAACATTATTCAGCTCACACTGTACTCAGAATTTCAAATGATTATAACCTTAAATAACTAGAAAAAAAAATTGAAAATACCAAAAAAACTGAAATTATTCAGATGTTTATTATAACTTCTAAAAACATTAGATTCCAATGTAACCTACTAAGTCTTCTTTTAAACAAAAAAAAATTATTGATATCTAGTATAGTTCTACAAAGTGTTAGCATTTTTCCTGATAAACATGTTTTTGTGTTAGCAATGGCTTTGACAGCCTTAAAATAATTAGTTGACTAATACCTGTATTATCTGATACATTAGCAAGACCTATATGTATTTTCATATGATTAGCTAAATCACATTTACGCCGATATCGTACATCACATAAAGCACAACAAAAAGGACGCTCAGATTGATGTATAACCATATGATTCACAAGATGTGATTTTCGTTTAAATCTTCGACTACAAAAATCACACGGATATGGGTTAACTTCTCCTTCAGGTATTGGTATATCAACATCTACTGGTGATGTAAGGCATTTCACTTCTGCATTTAATAAGCTAAAACAAAATATGCATTCATTATAAGATTATTATAATATAATAATTATGCATTACTACATAGTATATAGAAATTAAACACAAACTCACGTATCAATATCAGCAGAACGATTTATATCCCAACTTGATGTGATTACTTCTTGTTCAGGGCATTCTTGAACTACAACTTCTTCTTGAACATTAAAATATTTTTTAATTTCTTCTTTACTCATCTGATAAACTTCCTCATCACTAGACTCATATAAATCACTAGGGTCAACATGCTGTTGTTTGATTTGCAGCCTCTGATCCATTTCCTAAACATAATATACAGTTTTAATTAAAACTTCCTAATATGTAATGTTTAAAGTATAACTGTGGCCTTAACTACCTTAAAATTATCACTGAATGAAGATATGGTAGCTGAATATTTCAATCCATCAGCATATGGCATAGATTCCATGACTGTTCTAGTCATGTTGTTGATATTATTATTCTGTGTACCACTATGAGTGAAATATGAAGACTCAATGGTTTGCATTAAAGAATTGTCAGATGACATAACATCGTCAATATCGTCCGCATTGAAAAACTCTGTGTTCTGAATGGGATTACCATCACCATCCGGGGGTAAAATATTGCCCGTTCTACTGGATTCAAGAATTTGACTATCAGAATGGATGGACACAATTTCTTCCCCGAAGTAAGTGTCCATGATTAAATAGGGTAGTGGTAGCAGTTAAAAAAATATCTAAAAATGAAATATCAGCCATCTAAATTTGAACGATCAGGGTTTATAATCCATATCCTTATTACAACACATTATCATAAATATCGAAAACCACCTATAGGTCACAAGTAATATACGTACAGTGTTAACATTCCTTTCACATATCTTCTTCCGACAAAAAAAGCCATCTAAGGGCTGGTTCTACCACCTATGAATAAGTCATAGTTAAGTTATCCATAGGATATCTAAACGAATCCTAATATCTAAATATATCACTAAAGCTGTTGGTAAAGTTATTGGTAACTTGTCAAGTGATTTAGGGCTGGTTATACAATCTATAGATAAAGTGTTAGATAACTAACTATTGAATAATTTTATCTAAGATTTTTATCTTCTTGATAAATATTATTTGTTCTACAAACAATATTTGGGTTATGGATTGTTATCTGATGGATAAGTAAATCCATATACTTAATTATAGATCTATAAGTAAATCTTTGTCGACCTTTCCATGATATTGTTGTATTATAAATAATAAATATTAATGTTTATTGATAACTATCGAAATTAATTGTTTTATAATATTCAATATTATCAATTTTGTTAACATATTGTACCATTGTACACGTTTTAGTACTATCTAGTATATAATATTAGGTATAATTTAATTTATTTTAAGTAGACAGACGCAAATTGTAAAAATTTCAGGAATTAAAAGCAAAGATAAATCTCGTTCAAAAAATTTTGGAAGTGAAGAAGTGAACATATTGATAAATAATTTTATGTAAATTTAAAACTGTTGTAAATATTTTTACAACTAAATCTGCTTTATTCCAAGTGGTTTATCTTTTTATATCATTATTATAATCTATGAATTATAGAAAGACAACTTTAACATTACATGTATTACAAATAGGAATAAAAAAAAATACTACCAAAAATCATCACAAAATAATTAAGAACTCTATAAATCGAAGCCAGGCATCGTCATGTAGCACTACAGAAATACTAGAAAATAAAAATGAACTTATTGAATTACAAAAGTTATTTCCAACAAATGATTCAAAACAATACTGAAGAACATAATTTAAAGACACAGTTTTTAAAAGAAGAGCATGAATTAAAAATAAAAATACTTGAAAAAAAACTGTGTTAATTTTAATTTCAATAAATATGATATAAAATAAAATATTCTAGTCGAAATTTAAAAAAAAAAAAAAAATACAAATATTTCTCTAAGCTTACTTAAGCTTATATAAATTGTCCTTTTTTTAAAATTTTTTTTATCTTGTTATACATATCAAAGATTTGAAAAATAATCTCTTATTAAACTTGTTCTAACATGTGTTTTATTATTTCCTCTTTCCTCTACAGCTAATGGTACATTCAACTTTTCATATATATTTCTTCTTTTATAATATTTGGGTCTGTTGGAGGTATTAATTCCCCTAATATTGAAGTTCAATTATGCAAAGCAGCAGGAGCTACTATTATTGCTTGAGCTCTATCTGGAGTTGTTTTTTTTTTCGTGCAATGCATATTTGTGTAATGAAAATTATAATATTATTGAGTTATGTCCAGAGTGTTGCCTATGTACTATTGTTATGTTCTATGTTACTATTTTTTAAATAAGGACCAATACATTACATTAAACAACTTAAAAACCAAGAAAATAAAAATTTTGTATATTGCTATAGTTACAATAAATATTATATTAAAATTAAGTCAAAAATTTTTTTTCTAATGTGTATTTTTATTTTTACAACTTTACAACCAATCACAATAGACATAATAACCTAATCATAAGTTGTATGATATAAATGCACACTTCACGTATTATAATAATATTAATTATATTAATTATGGTATTAATTTTTTTATAATTTTCATTATCAAATTAAATTATCAAAAAACAAAAATATTCATAATCCTAATTATTTAAATTAAATATAATGGACAAGATATAACTGAATCACATTTTGATCCTGAAAAAAAAAGTTTATACCTACAATTTTAATATGTTTTGATAAAACTTCAAATCAAAATCTGATATTTCATTATTTCTAATTTGATTTCAGTATTAAAACGCAAATATAAAATAAATGGAGTGGTAAACAACATTATTTGTTCTAAAAATATACCATAGTTAAAGTAGTTCTGTAAATTGCCAGGTGATTGAAGTTTTATATGTGTGCAATCAATAGCACCTATTATTTGTGAGAATCGAGCAATACCATAAAACTTCAAACGAGTTTCCTGAATACTACAATCAGTATCTGGCATTTTAATATAGAATGGTCTTAATGAAGCTATAGTTTCAATGCGAACAATATTACATGCTGACGTTTTACTGTCACCTACAAAGTCTCCAGCTGCCAGCAAAATTGTCCCTAATGCATAAAAACGAAGTGTCAATTTCGTAATAGTTTGTTAATAATTTCGTAATAGGCATACCTATAATATGTTATTGCTTGTTGAAAATATATGTTTGTAATTTGTAATTTATTATTATGTGATTTTATTGAACTAATTTTTTAATTTATTATGTGTTATTGCTTATCAAAAATAAAATTTTTTGATTAATCTAAAAATACTGTTGTGATCTAATATAGAGACAGTGATTTTAATGAACTAAATATCACTAATTTTATGTATGTGTTATTGCTTATTAAAAATACATGTTTATTACTTGCAATTTATTATTATATGATTTTATTTTACTAATTGTTAAAACTTAATATTATGTATTATTACTTGTTAAAAATAAAAATGTTTTACTTATTCTACAATTATTGTAATCTTATGTTGGGACTTTAAACAGACTCAAGTTTTTTTTATCATTAGAAATTAATGTCAACAACTTAATCTTCAGCTGATGCAGAAATCACCCATGTGATAGAAAAAAATTTTACTTCTTTATTCCTTTATTATTTTCTAATTATTAATCACAATAGTTAATTTTTTTTTTTTTTAATTGTATTGTGTTAAATGTTTTTATGTTGTATATACACAGTCTTCTTCTCAACTTAACTTGTTTTGAATTTGTAAAACAAAATATATAAATACATATTCTAATGTTATAATTTGAATTATTTCTAAAATGTTTTAAATATTTAATATAATTTTAACCACAGACATATAAAAGTATGATATTAATAAGTATATATGAATGCAGGAGTCTAACAAAAAATTAAAAGTTTTTAAGTTTAAATTTTAAAAATAAAAAAATAAAAATAAATTTGTTATCAACATGCAATTAATATTTCATAATTTTTTTGTAAATTAGGGTTTTGTTTTTAACTACACTAATAATCAGTTTAGGCTTAATGAAATAAAAATAAATTTTTTGAATATTAAATTTACTAGATCTAATATCAATTCACATGGTTCATCGACTACCTATATTTTCTGATATTACTTTTGCATCTGTAATTGAACTTTCTAAACTATTGCTCTTTGATGAGTTATCAATAATTGATGTGTCGTTTAATAATGCAGATATACCTAAGAATAAAACCACATTAATTTTAATAATTTAGTATTTATGTAATAATGATTATTATAGATATATTTGGTCGACTATAACTGTGATCAATTCTACTGTACTACTGGGAAAGAAAATTATTTTTTCATACCAACTTTTTACAACAATTATTTTTTCCTACTAACTTTTTTAGTTGTCGGAAAATTAAAAATACTTGGTTTAACATTATTTTTGTAATATTAGTTTTCCAAGAGACAAACTTAAATGATCATTTTATGAGCACTGCAGAGTGAACTTGATTTCGTAACAGCGAAATTTTTTCTTTGAACAAGATCTAACCACTCTGTTTTTCTATATTCATCATCAGGAAATTTTGAACACATAATAAGATATATTATTATTATAAAAATATTACTCGTTTTACCTGAACAACTATGTTATTATCATGACTACCTCGATTATTGCAATCATAAGCGTAACACTTGTTAGGCATAATTTAAAACAACTGACAAATTAACCTTTAACTTATTGAAAAATATAATAGTAAACGGTAAACGTATATAATGGTTAATGCTAATGATACAAATTACAAAAATTGTACAAGTACCTATTGGCGCAAAATTTTTAATTATTTATCATCATTTATCAATACCAAATTAGTGTGATAAGGCACCTAGGACTCTTTTTAAATGGCGTATGGTAACTTCAATAATATACTCGGGAGGTATAAGACAGTTAGCAATCTAGTTTATTGTATATATATTCTGTGAGAACACATAATATTTATCAAGAAGATAAATGTCTTAGATAACATTATCCAATAGATAGTGTTTTTTTTAGTGTTTTTTACCTAACACTTTATCTACAGATGGTAAAATCGGCCCTATTATGTGTTAAATCAGAGTATAAATTGACAAAAAAATATGAAATAAGAAACAGACATCGTCAACCATACGCATAGGTACAGTATGAAGAACAAAGGGGTTGAGTATGGTACAGTAAGAATATACGACGACCAGCAGCAGCCGCCATACCAATAGCCTTCAATTGACAATAGTAATTAACATTTAACATAATCGTGTATGAGAATTGAATGGGATCAAAGATTCAAACACTTAACACTATGGCGATTTGTACAAACTAGACAGTAGACATATAATGGACAAAATATTAAACTCGTAACGGCTATAAGATATAACCTGGAAAAAAATTTCACCAGCCTTCTTTT
Organism: Stegophylla sp. TES_Ste_2020; assembly: GCA_025469315.1. Taxonomy (NCBI): domain Eukaryota; kingdom Metazoa; phylum Arthropoda; class Insecta; order Hemiptera; family Aphididae; genus Stegophylla; species Stegophylla sp. TES_Ste_2020. The sequence continues at coordinate 14,637 of JAIPRM010002229.1, read as the reverse complement.
CCTCCATTATTATTGTCTTTTCATTTTTTATGGTTAGTTTTACGCCTATCGCGTACACCACATATAGGTATGGACAATTAACCATTAAGTGTCCAGTTTAGATTTATACTATTAATAATCAATGGATTTTCCACCAGAACGGCAATGACAGTGGTAACCATGGAAAAGTAATAACATTGCGATCCAACAAATCTCATCAGACTTCTGACCTAACTTGTACTCAAATAGCGGACATGTTTGTTGCGTTAACGAAATTTGTCCCTAATCAAATAAAATGTCGATAATGGCAAAATGTACTCACCCGCCGTTTACCAGCTGGTCGGAGGTTGACCGGGTGACGTTATTCCTGGCCGTTTTCTGCGGTAGAACACGTATTCTCACGCAAAAACACCGATCGACGGCAATACGACGCCATTATACGAACATGTTGCAAACAATTTGATACCCCACGCGCTCCGCCGTCCCATAGTGATGCCACATAGGATGTTTGCTCATGGAACAAAAAAACCATACACTGAACTCCTTTCACCCTCGTCCCATCGCCCCGCGAGATCAACACTGTAGAATATATTGTATTTCAGTACACACTACTACAGTACTACACCACTTATTGGTTATTATTATTATGATTTACTATTTAGGACTATGTTGTTAATTATTAAGTCTATAAGTTCATACTCTGCCGTTTATAGCCATTGTTCTGCGCTATAGCTGGTTATAAACACCTAGAGATGATGCAATGTGTGTGCGCACCTCCACACATGCATAGCCATATTTATAAAATCACTGATTCCATTTCGGTACTCGGTAGTCGTTACAAACGACTGACGAGGTACACATTATACCATATGGTGTAGTCTTTAACACTTGACATTTGACAATTACCAGTTGGTTACAATTACCAATTCCCAATGTTCCCATAATAAAAAATCAAACAAACCGTTATATTTTGAAATCGCGTCGTCCTGTGCCCCACTGGCCCGCCACCCCGTGGTGGGGTGACGAATCATTAAGATGGCCACCTTTGTCCTCCGTAGTGTAAATCTCCCTCCGCTGAATGTATTGATTTATTACTGCATGATAGGACGTAACGACAGGACAACGACAACTGATAGCGCACTATTATTATTATTATTAGTTAATGATTATTAGTGTTATTACTATATTTAAATTATTGTCATTTTTATTCGACGTCTTGGGGAGAATTTTGTTATAGATCTCGCTTCATATCTTCGTATGTATCAACTGTCAAAATAGTATTATAAATATTTTCCCATCAACAATATCGGAAAATAATCTCCTGGCGCATAAATATACAAACGACAAACCATTTTCTGGACAACAGCTCCGTTCAGCTCGTGAACAATCACTCGAGTTCGATTTCGTCAACCTAAAACCACGTCCACCTTAAGTTCGACAAAAAATGAGTTCTGTAAGTAACGCTCATAAAAACTTCTCTTCTCAAGGATGGCCGCTCTATTCTTTCTCATTTAATTGTTATGTCATTTTATTTAGTTTTCGAATGTTGAGAATCTATCGCCTCAGACCATCCGGAGGATAGTCCGAGAACAAGAAGAACTAGTCAAAAATCCTCCGGAAGATATTAAAGTCGTCATCAATGATTCTGATGTCACTAACATTCAAGCATTCATTGATGGTCCTTGTGAGTTATTAACGGGTGTACCATGTATATTTTTGTTGTCTTCCCTTGTTTTAAATTAGAATATCATTTTTTACAGCGGGTACACCATACACTGGTGGCCGATTCAATGTCAAATTGGTGTTGGGCAAAGATTTTCCTCATACACCACCAAAAGCATATTTTCTTACCAAAATTTTCCATCCAAACGTGGCCAGTAGTGGTGAAATATGTGTTAACACTTTAAAAAAGGATTGGAAACCAGATTTAGGCATAAAACATATTCTTCTTGTTCGTATAATTATAAATTTTAAATATAACATTAAAATAATTGCTCATATACTTATTTAATATACTTTTCTTTAATTTATTGTTCTGTAGACAATCAAATGTTTGTTAATCGTACCAAATGCGGAATCTGCTTTAAATGAAGAAGCTGGCAAACTTCTGTTAGAAGAATATGATCAATATTTCCAAAGAGCTCAAATGATAACCGAAATTCATGCACAGGTATATATATATATATATATATATATATATATATATATATATATATATATATATATATATATATATTAGTAGTTTTATTATTTATTATTTATTTGAAACCATTTATATTAAATAGTACCTATACAATAAAACCTATCTATAACGCAATATGCTAGAATATTTTTCCATTAAAAAAAGTTTACCATCCTAGAGAGGTAGAAAAAATTGAAATTTCAAAAATGTATATCTGTGTTAAAAAAAAATTATATTTTAGGTAAATACTTCATACTACGTAAATTTATACAGTAAGACTATAATTTATGACTTAATATTTAAATGTGTTTTGTCAAAAATACTGAAAAATTAAAACTAAAAAACCATATTATTTTATTAACCATGTAAAAACCAGTAACATATTTGTACCTTTTTTATAATTAAGAAAAATAATATTTTATATTTGATTGCTTTTTATGATAAGAGCAGCACATTTTCAGACTTTTGGTCAATATAATAACCATTAAGCAAGAGAGTTGAATGATAATGATAAAGTTTGGATTATTAAGTTATCATATATATGTAGTATGTGCCTATGTAAGTGTAATTCATCTTTAAATAATTTTATTTTCCGTTTAACAGAGTATTTTTACTGATAGAATTACGAAAATTGTCCATTTCTGTTTTGTATTCTGTCTTAGAGAGGTCAATCTCATATATTATCTGCACTGGAACTAGTGACATTTTCCATTATAACGAGGATTTCGTCTAATTTAGGTTCTATTATAGTTAGGTTTTACTGTACATACTATAATACATTTTACAAGAAACCAAGCTGAATCTATGTCTTTCTCACATTTTTGACAGTCTCCCAACTCATTATATCCCTTTCATTAAATACTCAATGCCATTGACTATCTTATTTAAAAATATTTTTTTATTCATTTTAAATTGGGCTTAAGTATGTAAAGTTAGAATTACAAAAACAAATTGAGTTTTTTTCATAATACAAATAAATGTTTTTGCGTAAGGTAAAATATGTATTATTTTTGAGTTAATGTATTTTTTTCATATCTTTTATTTTCATGAACTTCTTAGTTCATTAGATTCTTCATTAGTTCTTCTTAGATCTAGTTACATTTACATAAGAGTGGCTTAGAATTATTCCTAAAGATGATTTTCAGTCAAATTTGAATAAAATTAGGATTTAATCGTTTTCACTAACAAAAAAAGTGATATACAAAAATAATATTTCAACCTAAAAATTGATTATAAATTTTGTGCACAGTTATTAATATTTGGATCCTGTAACCAGAGACATGCTTATAAAATTCCAGAACATGAAAAGTTCTATTCCATGAGTAGACTTAACTGTTGTAATATGATTTAACACTGGTCATTCGTTTACAAAAACATGTAACTAAAAATGGATTAAGAAGAGCTAAAAAGATTTTTTTGCTATAATTTCATTTATCCATATAACTTGTGTGCATATTTATGTTGACCACTCCTGGTTTAATATAATATGTTGTTAGTATTAACACAAGTCTGTACAGTTTATAAACAATATCTTGTCAATCTTATACTAACATTTTGTTTTTAAAATATATAATAACTTGCAAGTTAATTTCATATTATTGTAATAATTTGTATGAAGTTTAATTTTGTTTCAGAGTCTGGTAAATATTATAAAACATAAAAACAAAATTAAGTATAAATTATTGCTTTGTCATCAAAAATATATAATTAACAAATTCTTAATTTAGATAAAACTACTAAAAATCATAGTTTAAGGTAAGAATGGTATTTATAGTTTTTATATTGGTAGGTTCTTATGTAAGATTTATATTTTCAAATTTTAATATTATGCATATTTATAATTTGCATAAAAATTTAAACATTGTAAAAATAAAAAAGATTACAAACACAGATAATGTTCTTACCTTTAAGTTTAATAATAGGTCAATGTGCTCATAATGTTATAGCCAATATCATAAAATCGGTTTTGTTTAACCCACACATTTGATATGTTTGTAAGATATCGAGCTCATACATGCAGCTTCAGTATCTTTTAAAGAAAATACGTTTGTGAAATTTTCAATAAAATATTGTATAAGTGAAATATCTCAAAAACATCTTGACTTGTCTAAAGCCTATTCTCAATAAAAATCGAGACATTCTGTTGATTAATACCTTGATAAAAAATAATGTATATTACTGTACAATAGGTATAATATATTATTTTAATTATTTCATAAATATTTGCAGATACCAAAAAGTATGAAGATAGGACAAGAAAATGATTCAAATGAGGGTCCATTATCAAAAAAACATGCCTGTAGTAAATCAATTGACAAAAAAAAGATTTCCCAAGATAAAAAGAAAACACTGAAAAGACTTTAGAGTACATAATTTATAATATGTATTTGGTGAAACAGTCATCATTACAATTCATACATTTATTTTATCGATCACTATCTACCAACTGACTAGTTTTTTCAATTTTGTGTTTGCTTTTTGTTTTGGTTATTGTGTTAATACTTAAAATTCCATTATTTTATACACTTAGATGAATATTTTACCGATTCAGAATGTGTAACCTATATGTAAATAAAATATTTAATGGAGCTACCTAATTAAATTATATTATACAAATGTTCTTAAAATTATAATTTGTATTTTTTCTACTATAGAATAAGTCCGTCATGAGCGAAAATTGTTGTTCACCGCATTGTTTTTTGCTAAGGCACTAATTATCATTTATTTAGCCGTTCATTTCGAATAGTGAATTAGTTTATTCATAAGTCTTTTTTTATGTTTTATAATATCGCGAATCACCGTAATAATAATATACGTGCGCTAATCGCCACAGTATATTATTTTATTGTATCATACCAATGTGCGCTAATCGCCATTAATTATTTATTATTGTGAATTTTATATTTTTTTAGTTAAAGTGTGTGTGTGTGTGTATGTTAATTTATTTATTTAGGTTTAGGGAGACAACTGGCCAGATTACGCTCCACAAACTGTAAATTTTTAATGTATTTTATTTATTGTAATTGTGTGTATTATGGATGAATTATTAATTAGTTGTAATAGAAAAATTATTGTCAAGCAATCGCTCTAATAGCGAGATTTGCACTAGTGCGAGAAGTGGTACTAATTACTTAATTTTGTGTCACTATTAGCATTAATTTATTCTAGTCATTTTCATTTATTATAGATTTCCATATTCATATTTCTAGCACAATACACTCAGTTACCATATTATTTATACTTATCTTTGTTGTGCCAAACAGGCAATTATTTATTATTATTAATTACCTATTTACATTTTTAAATTGTTGGACCAAAAGGTTCGTAATTATTATAATTAGTTATTTATACTATCATTTATAATTCTGTGTCGCTGTAAATTTTACCCGTTCTTATTAATTTTTTTGTTTATTGAAATTCAATATACAGCAACAATAGTTACCTGACTACGTTTACCATTTTCTTTTATATCTTCTAGTTTAAGTATCTTGTTCCTTTAGTTTTTAAGTACACACCCTCATAAATACACAATACACACCTCACCCACACTACATAGTCGGACAGTACTTGCGCGGCGAACCCAACCATTGCTGTTCGACTACAACCACGTATACACACATACACATAAGTGTGGCCGGCTCAACCGATATTATTATAATTACAAGCGATAGTGAATTTTATTTTATACAGTCCACAAAAAAAAAAAAAAATATATAGCTCTTCATCGCTAAAAGGTAAGCTCAACACTAGGAAGGCCTCTTTGGCGCAAACAGAAACTATAAATTGGAAAACAAATAGGTATTAAATCCAATTTCTTAATCCTCCAATTATTTAAAAGAAATTTTTTATCTGTTTATAAAATAACCATGTAGATTAAGTATCTGTTATTTTATAGATTGATATAGTAAAAACTTCTTGTAAAAACATTTTTTCACTGATTTATATTTTTTATAAAATTTGTGTGGCAGCAATATGCTGTTTGAATATGAATTATGAATATGTTTGAATATGAATATGCTTAAACTTATCAACTGCCTGTGACCTTTATTTGACGAGTCCAATATAACTAATGACAAAAAGGCATTTTGGTCAAGTTTAGGTAATTTTATGATTAACTTGTAGGAATTTTTAGATCAAGTTCAGGGCAGGGGTGGACTGGGCCAGTAAGTACCTACTGTCCTCACATTATACAAGGCCCCAAAATTCAGGAAAATTTAGAGAACAATTTTTGTAAAACACAGCCATGAAAAGTTACCAGTAGTGTATCGATAGGATGGTATGACGAGCAATGAACCATAGGCCCACGACTAGAGCAGTGATTCTCAACCGTTTTGCAGCCATGGACCACCATATAGTTTATATAGTATGACTACGGACCAATATTGTGGTTTTAGTTCAAAAAATCTAAAAAATGTGTGACTGCAGATTTATTTATTAAATTGTATGACATTTTAAAAACTATAACTCTGTGGTTATAACCAAACGCCGTTATTCCTAGATGGAATATAATTATAATATTTCCAATACAACGCGGACCACTACTCTTAACATCGAGGACTGGCAGTTGAGGACTATTGCTCTAGAGGGCCCAAGAACTTTCATGAATCCAAAAAAATAAATATTTAAATACCGTGATTTAAGTATATAAAATTATATGAAAAGTTAAATTGCTCCAAAATAAAATAAATTTACTATTTAGAGTAGCTACATTTATCAATAATTATTTTATCAGGAAACTCGTTGATGTCAACAATATTTTTAAGTAGAAGATTCTTATTATTATATTTCGAACATCATTATCTTAAATTTTTCGATATCTAACACTAAATATTATAAACCCCTAAAACTATCATTACACCAAGGTAGTCTTAAGAATTCGAAAGTAAATGTGTAAATATATCGTTTTGTTATCTCGAGTATACAAATAACATAACTGAAATAGAAAACGAATATATTTTAAGAACATTCGTATGGTCATAGAAGTTCAAGTTTAAATCAGTAAAGTGAAATAGAAAATAATTAACTTAAATTAAATGTTTTTAATATTTCTGAAAAAGTATGTTGAAAAAGGTGCTTTTAATAAGTATGATGTTGCTATAAAAATATATAATATAGAATAGATGACGTTCTTTCTCCATTATTAAATTTAAAAAAAATTGTTGGAGATGAAATCGAAAAAAAATAAACAAATATTTATTAAGAAATATTAATTACCTAATAAATATACGTATAAATTTTACAATTTTTCAATAAAATTCGATGTCTCACATATTTCAGTGTCTTGAACTATTTTATTTTTCTCTTGAGATTCAACATAACGAACGTTTAATGTATAATTATTTTGAAATGAAAATAATGAAATAATACAATTTTGTTAATGCCTTGTTTATGTCATTTAAACCGAAAACAAAATTTTTAGTAAAAAATGATCACGAGAGTAATATTGTATACCGACCAAAATTTTCCTCATTTATAACCTATTAGCAGAGGTGGATATGAAATGTAGAGATTCATTTTTTTGGCCGATACTTATCTCTCATGCCTCCTTCCCAAAAAAATTTAAAAACCAAGGTTCCTCCCGATTACTTTGCCATGGACATTAAAAGTTGTAATTATTAATTATAATTATTATTAATTATAATTAATCTATAGAACATCTTTATAAAAATTTGAATTAAAAACAGCATCTGTTTTTAATGTTTATTATAATTATTGGTTTGTTATAATTTTCTAATCATAATTCATATTTTGTATATTATTATTCATAATCTGTATATCATTTTACTATATTAATATTTTTCTTTACATTTCAATATCTATTCCTTAATAATGGTGACATGTATTACATACCAAATATTTTGAATATTTATATTCAGGTGATTTTAAGTCAATATACAGTACTGTCCTACAGAATTAAAACAATATAAACATAACAAACATAGGCGCAATTTTTTTTTTTTTGGGGGGGGGGGGTTATCAAAGGATGCCCGCACTGGCCGCAATCCTAGATTTTAAATATACACCCCTAAATTAAAACTAATTTAGATTTATTTTATCTCAACAAAAGACCTCATGAGAAAAGTTTAAAAAAATCATAACAACACCATTATTAGATATTAACTAATTTAACAAGATGAGTTTATTATTAAATATTTGAAATATACATGTATAATATTTCGTTCCATTCGGAAACTAAAATATTTGAAAAAGTGCGGAAATTAGTTTGTTCTCCAGTGAGATTATTCTTACGAAAAAGTGGTAGTATGTAATGCAGACTGTAACTAAAAGTAGCTTCATACAAATATTGATTAAAAGTATTTAGGTTAATTCAAACTTATTTTCTTCAAATGCTCATTTCCAAAATTTGGTTACAATATTAGATTCTGAGCTAAGAATGTATTGATTTTACAAATATGTGTTTTTTCCCCCGTATGTATGGAAGTACGATTTTGGGTACATATACTGGTCCAAAAGTTTCAATCAGTTATAGATCAATATATATCAATTATAGATCGGAAATGTTGTATAGATGGTATTTTTAGGTCATTTTTCAATTCTTGTTTGAAAGTTTGAAAAAAAAAAATTTTAAGTTCAACATTTTGACGTTCAAAGTTTTGAAGATCTCCCACATGGTATCTATCAAGCTACGATGTGCAATGCGATCGTACAGCATAATTAATGACGACAGTCGTTAAGGCTTGCAAGGTTTATCTCATCCGCGGGACTTATCGCATCAGATGGTGCAATAATAATTACGGGGAAGGATACAAATGCTTTTTAAGCCTTGAGAGAGCGTATTAGCGTTAAATCCAAAAACTGCACACTCATTTTGACATTTTGACTCCATTATACAATAATTACATATTTTATTGGTTCGCTGTGTAAAAGGTATCTTCATATATACTAATTGTGTGTTAATCTACAGCATAGTTGTCAGATACTATACAATAATAGCATATAATTTATGTGCGATCGGTCAAAACATCTTTTTATCAGTATAAAATAATAGTACCTAATATCAATTTTTATTGATCTCCAAAATTTAGAAATCATTTTTGTTATAAACTGTGTAGTTTTTCTAATAATTTTTTCCAAGTTTTCTACTTTACTAGGTAAATACCAAAATTACGCAATTTATTAGTACCTACATCAAAGTTATTAAACATAAAATTATGCAGTTTTCACCAATTAAAAGTATACAGCATAATCCAGAACTATATTAAGTTATTAATTACCTAAATAAGTATACTTATACCTTATTCAATTTTCCTTCATTCAACAGGAATATATATATATATTACAACGATAACGGTTACTATGGAATATTCTGACAATGACTAAATTTTAACATTTTAAAAATCCTTCGAACGAAAATGAAAGTTTTATGCAATTATTTCAATAATATTTTCAATGTTGACCTATTACTTATTAGGATATTAGGTATTCTCAACCAGTGGTATCCATAAATGTTTTGGTACGATATCACATTTTCAAAAACTAAAACAAATAACTGCAAATGAATTAATTCGCAGGAAAAATTTGGCGTACCTATTCGAGAGAACTTTGATATATGTTTATGTACATATTATATCTACCTTAGTTATTATTTTAAAAATTCGATTAATTTTAAACATGATGTGTATATTTTTCTCATATGTGATAAAATAATAAAATTTATCTCGTTTACACATCATGAGTCATGACCAACCCAATACTACTTATTACATAATAATTAAGCGCCTTTTTGATGTTTACAAGGCATATTTATTAATTTATCATCTAACAAGACCTACAAGAAAAAAACCGCTATCTGTCCCAATAACCCAATAATATGTACCTATTACCTATACAAAACCTATAATAATGCATAAGAATGGTCGTACTAATCGCCGAATCCCATTTCACTGTCATTTCGTTTCGCCGATGTTTCATATAATTATTAAATTGTCTACCGGCGTTATATCCGTATTCCGTATACTTGACCTCTTATCTTAAACCTTCCTTCCAAGACATTATGTTCTCAATACTACAATGTACAAATCGACAAAACCGAGGTGTGTAGGGAACTTTATAAGATCTCACCATAATATTTTCATAATATCATCTTTATATACGAAAACTTCTCAACAACAAAGGATCCAGAGCAAAATGTATCAACCAATCAAAGCGTTCTTAAATTAGTCATCTATTGTTACAATTACCACTTATAATTTACTACCAAGAAGACTAGAACATATAATATTATGATAACTACCTATTTATAATCAACGAACAAGAGCACGACTCACTCCGCTCAGCAAATCGCAAATTTCTCGACTTACTATGCAACGTGGAGACATTTCGGCTAGATAATCGTCAATTGCATCTACTTTATATCGTGGAAGTACCACTCTAGTCATGTACGTTATCAGTGACGTAGCCAGGATTTCTCAATGGCAGGGGCCAAAAGAAAAAAAAAGCCGGACATACTTCGCACGACGGGTGGTATTTTCTTGACGGGCGTATTAAATTTTAAAGAAACGATAAATCATTTCTTCAGTAAAACGATTTTGAACAAAGGAAGTTAATAATACAAAAAATAAATGAGAAAAAAAAATGTTAGAAAAATTTCCAAAATTTTTTCTTCGCATTTTCAAAATTTTTTTGTGCCAAAATCTTTTTTATATTATTTTCTATCTATGTTTTAATTTTCATATAGTTCGGATCAAAAAATGATGGTTTCCGAGTCGTTTTTGTCAAATTTTGGGTAGTTTTTTCCAAAAAAAAAAAATTGAAGAACTGAGAAATTCAAAAAATGACCTTTTTAAAGTACCATCTAAAGGTAAATCTTGATTCAAAAAGTAACTGATCGAAACTTTTGGACAAGTATTTCCATACGAAAAGTCGTACACAGAAAAAAAAAATAAACATCATTGTATTCAGAATCTAAAATAAAAACACCTTTGGTCAATGGTCAGTCACAGATAAAAAAGTGCAAAATATTTAGTTCTGAATAAGATCCTAGTCTGGTACCATTATTTAGGTATTAATACTGACGTTTTAACAACTAACACTAACAGTGTAAAGTACCAGTGAAATAGTTGATACTTAATATAATAACAGAAAATATAGAATTTTCAAAACAGAATAAAATAATTAGAAAACTATTGATGTACGTGGATTTGATGTTGGATGTTGGAAATATATTGGGTATTAGAAATATATTATAATAATAATTTGTCCATATTTTCTCCAAATTTTATTCGATCAAACCCTTGTAAAATGTATAATTCTTTGAGCGTAAGAAATTTTATTGCACCAAAATATTCGTAATGGGATTCTCTAATTAAATACCATGTTTAAAAAAATCGGTCAGACCGATTTTCTTTTATGTAGGTACATTAAAGTGTGTAATTTCAGGTAAAACTAACGAATTTCGACATAATTCTAACTTCAAATGGTTCTAGAAAAAAAAGTTGACTTATTATTTTCGAGAACTTTTCAGGTCAAATAGACAAATATGTCAATAAGATTATACTAAATTTTCAAGTCTTATTATCCAGAACAATTTTTTTTTTTACATAAAAACCAACAAGAAACAAGAAATAACCGAAATTTTCAAAATGCTATATTTAACTCAAAATTAGTCAAATCTTTTTAAAATTTTTATGAAATGTTTAGGTAACTATTGTCATTAGTTGGTGAAAGTTTCAAGTTTGTAACTGAATTATTTTTGAAGTTATGTTAAAAATAAATTTTTAATTTTAAAGAAATTCCAGCAAATGCATATTTTGCCGTTTTTTGTCAATTCTTCGACAGATTTTCCATTTTTTTGGAAAAAAGTATTGAAAAATTGGAAAAATTACCTTTTTAAAGTACAATCTGGATTTGATTAGGAATCTATAGAGATACTGATCGAAACTTTTGAACAAATATTTGAATACGAAAAAGTGTTTTGAGAAAAAAAAATAAGAATAAAAAATAATAAACAGCATTGCTAATTAATAAGCTTCTTCACTATCACTCAGAAGCTAAAAAAAGCTCGACATACTTCACTACTTCACACCTCGATATTCTTCATTTCTTAGATAGAATTTGTGGGTTTATTAAAATTTAATGAGACGATAACTAATTTCTTCAATTGAACTGAGCTTCACTTTATTCAAAACAATTTTAATCAAAAATTTTAAATTTTATTATTATTTTAAAAATCAATTATCAGTTGGTGATTGTTTCAAATTTCTAGCTGCATTATTATTGAAGTTATATTCAAAAACAGTTTTTAATTTTATGAAAATTCCGGTAATAGCATATTTTGTCGCTTTTATAAATTTTTCGACAGATTTTCCTTGTTTTTGGAAAAAGTATTGAAAAATTTGAAAAATGATCTTTTTAAAGTACCATCTGTGTGTAATTTTGGATCTATAGCATTATTAATCGAAACTTTCCGATAAGGACCTATTTCTATACGAAAAAGTGTTTACAGAAAAAAAAGTAATGTAAAATAAAGAAAGCCGGACATATTTCGCATCACGGATATTATTCGATCTTCGGGTCAGATATTCTGACTCATAATCATCAGAATAAGACGATTCTGAACGAATGAAGTTTATGATATAAAGAACAAAAATAGTCGTCATTTTCAACACTCACTAAGGGTATCTGAATCGAAACGGAAGAGCGAAGAATATCCTTCAAACGAAGTATGTCCAGCTTTCTTGTCTATACTTTACTTTACTTTACTTTTATTTATCTAATATAAAAAGGAAAACAAATTAAATGAGAAAAAAATTTAAAAAAAAAGCCGGGCTTACTTCGCACGACGGGTTGGATTCTCTTGACGGGTGTATTGACTTTTAAAGACATGATAAATCATTTCTTCAATAAAACGATTTTGAGCAAAGTTTCAAATATTATATAATAATAATAATTGGCGATAAGTTTATGTTAATAAAATGATATTTAATAATGCTGGGTAGGTACAACATAATGTGTGTGCGAACTTTCTTTTGTGTGTGAGCGTGCGTGTATGTTTGCGCACTGGAGCGTGGTGTGTATAAGGTAATAAAAGTCTAAATAAAAATTAATTTTTTTAAATTAATAAATCGACAAACTCACAGTATTTAGTGTAATTAGAATTCTTGTCTCTTAACGGGAAAACAGCTGGGTTTTGAGCTGTTTGTATAATATATATAATATGGGGTATGCGCGTGAATATTTTTAGTAGTTGATGAAAGTTTCAACTTTCTAGGTCCATTATTTTGGAAGTTATGTCAAAAAAACAAAATCGAATTTACGAAAATTCACGTTGTGCCGTTTTTTGTCAATTTTTGGGTAGTCTAGGCATGCGCTTAAAAAAAGTATTGAGAAATTGGAAAAATGACCTCCCAAAAGTACCATCTTGACAACATTTCCGTTCTATAAAGTTGCTAATCGAAACTTTTGGACTAGTATCTCTACCCGAAATGTTGTTTCCATACATACGATAAAAAAAAAAAAACACACAGAAACGTAAAACCAATACATTCTTCGCTTTCGCTCAGAATCTAAAATGTCCAAATTTTTTTTTTTAATTTTCAAAATTAACTTGCACCAAAATGTTTCTAATATTATTGTCTATCTATGTTTAAATTTTCATAAAGTACGAATCAAAAAATGATGGTTTCTGAGTATTTTTGTCAAATTTTGAGTAGTTTTTTCAAAAAAAAATTAAGGATTGAGAAATTTAAAAAATGAACTTTCTTAAGTATCAACTAAAGGAAAAAATACGGTTTCAAAAAGTTACTAATCAAAATTTTTGGCCAAGTAGATCTATACGAAAAAGTTTATACAGAAAAGATTAAAAAAATTAAATAAATAAACATCATTGATGTTTGTGCGCTAATCGAATCATGTACGGCCTCCGCGATAAACGCCGATGCCGGCGACGTTTCTTATCCGTCCTTAGCTTAATTATTCCTATCCCGTTTATATATATATATATTAATTAATTGTTGTTTTTTTGTAGTTACCATATGTAAATTATTTATCTTTATTATTAAATTATTAGTAATTTATTACCATATATGGTCATAAATCATTGTGAATTTTATTTATCTGTATTTTTCGTTAATTATTATTTATTATTATTATTGTTAATTATTACGGCCAACGCCCTTTTTTGTATTATAACTTTTCTGTCGTGTCTTGTTCGCCATTGCGGCAACAATAAAATCTGTCGTTCTTTGTTAGCCATTGCGGCAACATATTGTATATTTTGTTTCGTGTGCGCCATTGCGGCAACACAAAGTCGTGTTTCGTAAGCCATTGTGGCAACACATATTTCTATCGTGTTCCGTGTTCGCCATTGCGGCAACATACCTATTTTATAAGGTGTTTTTTTTTATGTTCGCCATTGAGGTCTCAACAAACTAATTTTTATTCTTCGTTGTCTGTTCGCTAATGTAAGAACGGCAACTCAAACTTACAATAGTTTAATTGTCTGCCATTGCGGCAAA
>JAIPRM010002228.1:0-23734 GCA_025469315.1 Stegophylla sp. TES_Ste_2020 | reverse complement strand
TTTTCTTATATTATTAACTTCCTTCGTTCAGAATCGTTTTACTGAAGAAATGATTTATCGTTTCTTTAAAATTTAATACGCCCATCAAGAGAATACCACCCGTCGTGCGAAGTATGTCCGCTTTTTTTAAATAATATTTGCATATATTTTAGAGCTAGTAGTCCCTAAGCCTATATATAATAATTTACAGTAAAATTTATAAAAAACAATGCATTATAAAGGATATGCTCCAAATGTTTAAGACCTAGATAGGATATCTCAGTTTCTATTAATATTAAGGGTACATCAAGAATATAAATCTATTTAAAAGTAAAAATTAATTAATTCTACTTACAGCTTTACGTTTGTCATCAGCAGAAACAGCACTTTGAGATCTATGTCGAAATAAATCCATCATTTTAGATACAGCACCTTTGGTGCTAGTACTATCTGAACCAGCTCGTGGTCTTGCAGCTACTGCAGTTTGTTTATAACGATTACGAGTAGGAGGTGGTGCCGAACTATTGAGTTCAATAGTATCAGTAGAAGAATTTGATCCACTAATACTATTACGAGCACTTGAACTAGGTGATTTAAGAGTTTGCTGTAAAGAATATTTAATTTTTTATGTAATTATAGCATAACATTGTGCTGTTAATATAAGTATCCAATTTTTATCAACTAATCAACGAAATAACACAAAACTACCTATCTCTAATTTGTATATCCATTTTAATGCTAATAACTTATAAGATAAGATACTAAAGCGCAAACACTTGATTAACAATACTACTATATCTATAATAAAAAATTCACAATTTATATAGTATAAACAACATATAATCCGTATCATCTATAACGATGGTCATAAGACCGTAAAATATATGTCGTTATAACCAAATTTGATTTTTTTTATATTAATATATTACACACTCGTATTCACATGGTATTAAAACATATTTTTGGTTAGACGAACATCATCTACATTCTACAGAGTTAAAAAAAAAAAATACAAAATGTATCAACTTCCGAGCCCTAATAATACTTGTGTGAAGGTACCCTATCTATGTAAGTAATTACATCGATAATATTAGATGATCATTTGTGAAAATAATAACATATATATATATACACACACACACTGTTTAAATCAGTTTTAATATCAATATAAATACTATTTAAACTAACTTAAAAGTTTCAAGAGGACATCATATCCACTAACTGCACGTGTTGTCTTCATCTTACCAACAAAAAACATAAGAATGTTGCATTCAGCAAAATCAATATTACGTCACCAGCTTTAATATTAGAGAAAATTTACCTTTTATCAATATTAATAGTAAGCACATTACTTATGGTTGAGCAAGTTATAATCATTTTCAAAATATTATATTTTAAGCATTTATAATTCATTTAAAAATAAAAATACTGCAAAAAACTGACATATAAATAAAGGTAATATTCTCATATTAAGGTTACATAATTGGTCAATTTACTTTGTTATTAAAGCTAACAACGCAAAATTGATTCTACTTAATGGAAATTTGTTATGTTGTTATGTTGAACATTGGTATGACATTGGTATGCTAATGAGACATCCTCTTAATATATATATTAATTGCTTTAATAATATAAATATCATAGTAAACTAAACTATTTTTTGATGATGTAGTCTGAATGATAATGTATGGCATTATACAATTATTATAAATATCTAAATTTGATTAGATTCAAATATACAGCGAGTCCCTAGGACTACTCTCACAGAGCCCTAGATGCCTGCTTAGGTCATTACTGATCAAGTAACATACATATGTAGCATACAACAGATACATTTTGTTACTAATTAATATATTTAATTAAATTTAAATTGTGTTCTAGTAATACTGCAAATTATATTTCAGGAAAAAATAAAATTATTCTTAATTTTTTAGCTAAATTATAATTAATTTGACAAAATGTCAGAATTTTTTTTTAAAAATAAAATCAAATTGAGATAGGAGCCTATCCGAAGTACTTATTATTTCAAATAATGACAAAATATTATCAAAAATATGTTGAAAATATGATAATAGTAGAATAAAAGCTGCATTTAAATTTATGGGATCATCAAATTGATTTAAATTTTAGTTTTTTTTTTTAATTTAATACTTAAATAATAAAAATCTTATAAACCAATTATGAAAATTAAAATAATATATTTAAATTAAAATAACACAAACCTGAAAAGAATTTTTCATTTGTAACATAATTGTATTGTTTTTTTTAGATGCTGCATCAGATTTTGATCTAGGTCTAAACGCATCTAGAATGGTATTTGATTTACGAGTATGAGAAGGAGATTGTCCAGTACGAGGTTTTGGTGACATCTTTTTTTGATTATTTTGTGAAGGTTGAATTTGTTGAGATTTATTTTTTGATGTTTGTACTTTTGGAGTACCTTTGGCTAAAATATCATCACCAGATTGACGTCTTTCTACCCCAGCTGTTGCTTTTTTAGTTTTAGCGAGAGCAGCAACAACTGCAGGCATAAGTGCTGGAGCTGAACCTCCTTTGCTCCATGTACCTGAAAATAAATAATAAAAATAAAATATCAGTTTTATCATTAAGGTTTATTATTAATGAGTAGACTATTACACTATTAAACAAGTTTCTAATAATAATTTAAATAATATACTATTAAAATTAATACAATTACTAGGGAATTGAATAATTAATTAACTATTTTCAACAAAATATTAAAAAAGAAGTTAGTCTATATTATAGATTCTCTAAATCAAATTTAAATAAAAATAATAAATATAGTTAATGCACAATAACCTGCAAAATCTCGTGCAGATATTTCCAACATTTTCAATCATAAATAATTGAAAATTCAATACTCGAATATAGTATAAGTTTTATTTCTATGTGTAAAAATACATTACAAACATACAGAGCTTGATAAAATAAAAAGCCAATAAGAAAAATGTTGAATGTTTCTTGACTATAATCTGTGATCTATACAAGTTAAAACCAAAAGAAGACATATAATTTTCTGGTTAGCCCTGAGTTAGCATTGAAATAACTATTTATTTTTTCCATGATTGGAAACAATAAGTAGAATGAGATAATGATAAGTTACAACTAATTAATATACAAACTAAAAATAATTTATATTTATATTAATTTTAATTAGACCTACATATTAGGTATTATAATACAGTAAACTTTGATTAAGTTGTAGCATGAACAATTATAGATTCACCTAAATTTTTTCATGAACTCATTTGCATTCAATAGATTCTACTAATAAATACTAATGTATAAATGTAAATATTAATAAAAGTAAAACATTTTTACCGGATCTCTGTCGATTGCTTGATAAGCACTGACCATCTGTATCATCGGCTGTAGTTGGTAAAGGTTGTGATCCAAGTTCCTAAAATAATAATAAACAAACATTAAATACTTAACAGAAAAACAATTAAATTATTTTATCTATAAATTAGTATTAACTTTATCATTTGTAGAACTGATTCTAATCAAACTAATGCAGTATAGATTTTATTTAAAAAGGGTAGGTAACAAAACAAATTTTAATTTTTGTATTTATACCATTATTTTTATATTTATTTACATGCGAAAAGGAATATATGAATGCTAATTATTAATATTCTCCTAACTACAACATTAGATTTTGGAGTATTATTTTCATCAGTTTAATACATAATTATTTGTTTATTACAAAAATGTACAAGATAATATAAAATATATATATAGTTTATATTTAGTAAATAAGAATTAATTTTCCACATAATCGTAATTCACTTGGATGAATTTTTGATAGCGCACTGGAAGTTATTATATGCCAGCCTCATAGAAACTCGCTGCCAGCTTTTTTTGCAGATATTTAATGACTTTTGTCTTCAAATTTTCATCCGTCTTCATCTTTTTTCTCAAATGTTTCTTCAAGTTCAAATACAAGTGGTAATCAGATGAGGCAAGATATGGACTGTAAGGGAAATGAGAGGTCACGTCCCAACCAAACTGATCTAAGAAAGCTAGTTTGGATGGCTCTACGAATTTTTTCAAAGTCTCACAATATGAAGCTGAATTTATGATTTCCTTAAGAGATATTAACTTGATTCTTGTCCCAAAAAATACTGACCATAACTTTTCGGACTTTGAACTTTCTTTTTTTTGGAGAGCGACAATGTCTCCACTCTAATATTTTTTTGGAATCAGGGGTGAAATGGTAAGACCATATCTCATAACCTGTTACTATGGAGTCTAAAAAGACCTCTCCTTTGTCGGCATATAAGGCTAAAAATTCTCGAGAAGCCTCAATGTGCTGATGCTTATTGTCTTCGCTCAATACTTTTGGCACTCACCGAGCACAAAGTTTAAAATAGTCCATTTCATTTAAAAATTGTTAAATGGTGCTTTCTGATAACTCAAATTATTGTTCAAGATCTCAAACCGCCACTCGTCAATCTTCACGAAGCTCATATTCAAGTTTATCTTTCACCTCATTTGAAATTGAAGGTCTCCCATTTCTTGGTACATCACAAATTTTCGTCCGACCTCCCAAAAACTCTCTACATCACTTTCTTACAGTTTTTACTGAAATACAATCCATACCATAAGTCCCAAAAAGTCTTCGATGTATTGATTTCGGAGTTTCAGCCTTTGAATGTAAAAAACGAATAGAGTTTGCATTGAGCATACATGGGCAGAAAGGTGGCGGCGGTGGACATAGAAGCGTCCATCATAAACGCATATCAAACGCAAACTAAACATCAGATTGAGTTGAAGCAACTTTCGTTTGAACGTCAAAGACCGTTGCTATACGCCAGTGTTGCTCGGAGACCTTATTTTTGGGACATACCCAGTACATTATACATGGTCAATTATTACGATTTTACAATCGCTCAGAACTTTTTAATGTGGTGTATGGGAAAGTACTTGACTTAAAAAATTCAGCATATAAAACATATGGCATATATAATAAATAATATAGCAAACATATGGTATTTAGATCATATTCAAAAATATCAAAATGTTTTTTCTCAAATATTAAACATTGCTTTGGCATCATTTATATTGTAAAAGATTTCATCAATTAAAAATGGCAAATTTATGGAATATTAATAAATTAGATAAATCAAAAACATGGAAATTGAAGATTAAAGGTATTAAAATTAATAGTAATTACTAATGATTGAAAAAAGTAATGATTAATTTTAGCCACTATAACAGTATATAAAACTACAAAAACATGATTTTTACAACATAATGATTTACATATATTATGAACCACTTTACCTACTAGTGTATAAATATTGTAATCAATAAAAATAAGCAAGTATATAACTATACTCATACCGATCGGCGTTTTGATGTTTCTGCATCATATCGTTTAACCCATACTTCATCCATTGAATCATAATCTAAAGTGGATGTAGAAGATGCCTGAGATTTCATTTCTACCAAATTAACGTCAAAAAAATGTTTATCTCTATGATGTGGTGGAGGTGATATAGGAGGTGTTGACTTAGCACTTATGTTAGTACTACTAAGTTGGTCGTCAGTCACTGATGAATTCAAATTATTTTCAATATGTTCATCTTCTTCTTTACATTCTGAAAGTCGTCGACCAACAAACTGATGACTTCGTGATGGTAAGCGATTAACGTGACGCAGGAAATAATGTTGAAACCAATCTGCGTCTTCAGGACTGTCTTGAGCTCCTTAAACAAAAACGTAATATAAAAGTTATTTAAAGAAATGCATAAAATTAAATTAAAATAGTGAATAAAACTTCAAACACTAAATAGTGTAAAATTTAAGTAATTTGATTAATAAAACACACATTTCAATTTTATTATTAACGAGTTTCAGAAAATTCAATGACAAACTTTTTAGATAAAATTTAAAAATGGTACCAAACTTTATTTGTCACTGATTATTTAAATATTTATACTTTTTTCATAATTATAATAGATTTTCAGAAATTTGTTAAGTTCATTAATAAATAACATAAAATATTTAATTAAGTTTTAAAATAAATAAATAAATACATTTACAATTAGGTATAACATTAAGTTTCATGTTTAATCTACATTATTTTACAGTTAAACAGTCCTCTTTATGCATTTTTAGTATACAAAATATGATAATTTGCATCTATATGAGTTGACATTAAGTTCTTAGTAGGTATTAGATAAAGTCCTATTTACACAAGAACATTATGCGTATTTGTCTTAAGTTCGTGAGAATCAAGGGCCCACCAAATGAATTTAATTGTTATTTTAATTATAATGAATAAAAAAAAAATTAAAGGACATCAAACAATTTTTACACATCCAAAAATATTTGTTAAGATATAAATCATATTTTTCAATCACAAAACGTAGATCAAAAAGATAAGAAATACTCTTACTAAACTGGTCTATTATTATAATTGACTGAGCATTATTTTTATAGAAAAAACAATCACAAAAGTTGAAAAATATTTGTAATTATTGCATTCAAATATTATTCAATTAATTATTAATTATTGACAGGTTAATTATATTTATTAATTATAATTTAATTTACAGTTGATCATAATAGACCAATTTTTTTACATTGTCCCAGGCCTCAAAAATTATAAATCAGAATCTGGAAATAACTATTCAAACTAACTATTTGACACATTTTAAATATACAGCTAGAGTAAGCTATATTTTTTTGACAGAAAAATATTTTACCATAAAATTAACAGTTATTTCCATAGAAATATAGTAATGTTTAAATGAAATAATGTCAATAATACACAAAATTGTGATCAGTAAATTGTAAATATGCCCAGTGGGATGCCCACGGAACATTTGAAAACCAAAATATTTGTGCAAAATTTGAAATAGATACTTCATATAATATGGATTTGTGCTTGAATCAAGGTTTTAATTATATATATTAAATAATATATTTATATAAATATCAATAGCTTTATAGTAAAAATGAAATTTTTAAAAAATGTGGATATATGTTTAATTCTTTTTTTTTACTGAAAAATCAATAAATTTTTTTATTTTAAACTGAATATACGAAAGTACACTACTCTGTACCGCATTTACAATCTTCAGTTTTATTTGTAGGTACATGACAAACACGTTTTGAAAAACATGAAATAGGTATGCACAATTTATACTTCTGAGTACAACATACCTACATTCTGTATAGCATTTTTTTTTTCAGATCAGTAACAATACTGAAGTATTATAATTTGTATGAATGAGCGCATAAAAACATTTTTTACTGAAACTTTGAATTTATAAAAATTTTAAATCATCAGTAACTAAAAAACATTTAATTTCAAATTTTTCTAGCAGAGATTAAAGTATGATTATAATAAATAAAAGATAAAAAAAAATTGAACAAATTGTAATTAAAATGAACAAAAAATGAATAAAAATAAAATAATTAAATCTAAAAATGCATGAACTTTTTGTAGTAAATACAATAATACGTATGTATATTGAATAATGAAATTAAATAAATAATAATTACAAAAATTTTAATTAAATTTATTTAAATAAAATAAACATTAATTGATGAATGGAAATAGTCACTAATTTCCTGAATAGAGAGTATTATCAACCATTAAATCAAGTCATACAATCACAATTATAACATGAATGAAAGAAATAATAAGTAAATAGAATTAATGATACCTATAATTATTTTGATATTAAAATATGAAAATTTTTTATTTAATGGTTCGAGAAGAACTTGTGAATTTTGAAGCATTATACAAATAAAATAATTATATATAAACAAATAAATATTAAATTAAATTGATAATTTTACATGTTGATATATAAAAGTAATGAAATATATTTTTGATAAAAAATTCTAATTTTTTTAAATGTAGATATTATTAAATATTCAGGTCAAGTTACAGTACCTAATAAAATTTGTTTACACTTTAATAAAATATATACAATTTATTAACTACATGTAATTTTATTTACTAGGTAATTTGTTGTATAGTATTAAATAATATATTATCGAAAATTTGTTTTATTTAATAAAATAATATGTGTTTTATTCATTCATCAAAATTAAAATATATTAAAAACATAATAATATAATATTTGATAATGCACACAATCATGCATATAACTACAAAATAAAAGTTTATCAACTAAGAATAACACATGGAAAATTCTTACCTATATTTTTATTATATCAGTACCATATAAAACCAAAAGGCCACAAAAATATAGTGAAATATAGTCATGAACATATTACTTCATACATGGCAAGAAAATGAAAATATGGAATAATCATGTTATAAATTCAAATTTGAGTTTATTTTATTATTTACAATTTTCACAAGTTGTCAACATAGTTAAACCATAGATTTTAATCTTACCAAACCATTAAAAATTATTTTAGTTTAAATCCACCAATTATAAATAAATATTAATATTTCCTTGTAAATTAAATAAATTATAAAGATTTTAAATATTAAAATGTCTATTGAATGAAATGTCATTAATCACTGAATCTTTCAAACCCATGACCATCTGTTTATATTAATATGTAATATGTCTATTTAACACCTAAATTATATTATAAATGTAAAAGGTAAGTGACAACAGTATAATGCTAATTCAAATTTGTATACATATATATTATAATATATAAGCTATGTCTAGAGACCAGGACACTGGTGATATAATGAGTACCCAGACATTTCCTGCACAAATGTACATTTTGATATTATAACTTAAACCCGGGAGCTCGTGTAGATAAGACTTGCAAGGATTGCTTAGAGCAGTGGTTTTTAAACTGGATGCCGCGGTGATTTGAAATTTTTTTTTTTTTCATAAATGATCAATTACATACATTGAATTTTAGTATAAAAAATATATCATTCAATCGTTATGCATCTGCTATATTTATTTATTAATAAATCAACAGTTTGTGGGAAGTTATTTTTGATAACTATTCGACTGCACTTGACTTTCATAGAGACAAAGGGTGGTGAACAACCTTAGACAGGGGTCGACAACATTTTTTTATGGAAGAGCTAAAAATGATAATATATAAAATTTTCCAGATATCAGAGCCACTAAAAATTTTCGTAATTTTTTAAATATAATTAAATTTTTAAATTTTATAATATTAAATTATGTTGTATTTTATTATATTACATGTGTATCCACATTTAAAAAAATAATTTGCTCCTAAATCATCTTCTCCTCTAAGTTGAAACAATGAGTAAAAAAACAAAATATAGTGAGAATACAGCCAAAAACCGCAAGTGATTAAATTAACACACATGCAACAACATCAGCAACAAATGTTTGCAACAATGTTTCTTGGTGTGGTCAGGGTTTAATTTCATCTACGCTTTGTACAGACAACTGACTGACAATGAGTTTTCAGCATTTATGTCAATTCGTCAAACAGAATAAGTTTTAAAATATAGTATTCTTTTGGCCTTTGTTCGCGTTGTTAGCTTGTCATAAGAGTAATAAGTTGTAGACTTATCACATTCATTCTTAAATAAATTCAAGAATATCCAGAAATATTTATAAAAGCACCAGCTATTATTTTGTCGTCCTTAACTTCATATTCTGTGAAGAAGAGTTTTCAGCACTTACGAACATAAAAATTAAGATATGAGAAAAACTAATTTCAGCGGAGAAAGAAATGCAGGTATGTCTGTCAACTTAATCGTCTAAGAATATAAGATATTTGTAACTGTCATCAAGCAAACATTTCTCCAAGACCAAGAAAATTTAAAATGCATATAATAAATGCTTAAAGCGTGTAAAAATTATCAATTTGAGAAGTATTTGATCTATTTTTGTCTCCCCTACACCCTCCCACAAAAAAAGTAATAAATTCTGGATTCACTCCTGCCAGCTACTATCCTTAGTGTTCTGGTCTCGAAACAAAGCGTTATATGTATATGATATATACCATTTATATATACCTATAGTACTTACTGTCCTAAAAATTAAAAAAAAAGAAAACAAAACAAAATTATTAAAATTAATAATTATTTGAATCTGCATATTTAAGTGATAATTTTAATTAGAAATAAAAATATTGAATTCATATTTTTTTCTTTAGATTTTATCAATAAATTAGATAGGCATATTCATTAACTGAATAATAAATAATGTGTAATAATATTTATAACACATTAAAATATTTTTAAACAAATGCAATTTCAAGGCTTCATAATTATATGATAAATTATTAAAAATAAAATTTGTAATGTAAAATAAATATATATAATCAAAAATAATAATAATAATAATAATAATAATAGGTAATTGAATTGTTGTTATAATATATAGGTATAACATTTTAAATGTAAAAGAATTAATTGTAAATATTATGTAAAAAAAAAAATCAATTGTTTTTCCTCATATTATAAAGTATTATAATAACAAATTGAATAATTAAGAATACATTGAAATAATATCATAATACAAAAAATTTAAGTTAATATAATTAAATATCACTATGAAGTCTATTGTGGCAATATAAATTATTTGAAATTAAGTGAATTTAATTAAAGACCAAACCCAAAAAAAAACATGTTTCACATGGACCATCATAAAAGTAATATGATCAGCTGTTGATATCTATGTGCATATAATTTATTAATTTTACCAAGTATTTCTTTGAGCACGGCCATAGAAGATATGGTGTTATAATTAATGGTGTTGTAATTGATGGCAGACACCAGGTCCCCGACTTCATCATCCTCTTCTTCGCCTTCATCATCCTGCCCAGAGTTGTTAGTTTGCTTCCCAGCCGCTGATGACATTTTCACCTTAATTTCCAATACAAAGCATCGAAACACCAGTGAACATTTTGAAGGAACGAATACCAATCAAGAAAACAATAGCCCCCACAAAACATTCGCGGTATGGGGATCCCTTTAGAAATGAAACAACACACAGGACATAATATATATATTTATGTGTGTATATAGAAGTATTAAATGCGCTATAATCATGTGCATAATTTTTTAGTTGTGTGACGTTATGTACCTTACAGTTTCTCAGAAAATGTGCCGGCCAACCATGATCCGAGGCCCTGGAACAATTCGACGAAATGCGGACCCCGAATAGACGCTTGAAGTCGGAAAATCATGAACGAATTGCCAGAATTTCACAACAGTTTACTCGATGAGAGCTGAATAATTTTAGTAGTATTTTCCCCTGTGTTTTTGTCTGGCCATATCGACGAGATTCTGCTCTACGGGGGCGGTAGGAAGCCATGGACTCGGCCCAAAAGATGGCGCCACCAGCGGGATTGTTGTTCTTTCGTGAGCGACACTTGTTACAATAATTCTTGTCATTTTAAAAATACCATGCAATCACATTGACGAGCTGACTGAAAAAAATCGTACAAACATGTATGCGCGCACGCACGCACATACGCATTGTCATAACACCCACACTCCCACATAATCTTTTTGAGGCGATTTTCAATTATTTTAAACTTCAATTGCAGTTAACTCACGCACGTACATCACGAACAGTTATCTGTGATTACAGTTTATAACTAATAACAACATATTATTGCTTAGAGCTTACCGCGGTTGAAGTTTTTATCTGATTCGGGCAATTTTACCAACCACTAACCCTTCGATTACGATTTTTTTGTCCAATGATTGTCAAAACGTTTTCGCGTTATTAATTTGTTATTGTATAATGTATTTCGAACTATATTAATATACATAATACACTGCTCTCCGAACGTCGCCCATTCGATTGCTCTTCTTATCTATTGTTTTATTTTTTATTCATAATTAATTTTTTTCTGTACTAGTACATATACATTATTGCCGTGTGATATACATCTTGTTCTCTTTCTCTCTCTCTATATATATATTATAATATAATGGACCTATGTGCATCAAGCATTAATATAAAATGTACACGGTGCGTGTGCATAGCAGTTTGTTTACGCAGAGTTTCGACTGACACCGAGTGAAGTGCTGCCGCTGCTACTGACCGGCGGCTATGCGTTGACCGGGGCTTGTCGCACACGCGAACGACCGCCGAAATACCTTTTACTTTTCGACCCGCGCGAACGCGGTCAAACGACCATTACCGTTGTCGCAGTCGCGTTGGACGGCCGTCGAAAGTATGCTTTACTATTGTTGCCGCCGCCGCATTAACAGCCACTGCTCCGCGAGACCGTGAGACGCCAATCCACCATCAGTAATGACTGAATGGAAGTCCAGATCGTTACCTAGCAATTTCGAAATACTGTCACTGTCCAACGTACCCGTCGGCCCTTCGTGTTTGCGTTCCAATTCCAAAAAGACACATATAAGCCGAAATGTATCCTTTCCAGATGACGAAAGTAAAATTGTCACTGGCGTGCTCGAAACTTTGCATCCTTGGGAATCCAGTAAGTAAACACAATATAATATGTTTATAAAAAAAAGGTTTATAAGGTTGTAAGGTTGAATCTCATATTTTTCTGTTATCAATAAATTATTATAGTTGACCATAATAATACCTACCTATTATATTAGTTCATCTAGGGATTCGGTGCATAATTGACCTTTTTTTTTTTTTTTTGCATATTCTCAGTGGAAAACGTAACCACAGAATTATTGACGACAAAGTATAAAGAATCCTGTGAGCGGCACAACACCAATCCATTGATCTCTGTTCTCAATCAAATAAAATCTTTTAATCCAAACCTAGACAGAAATGAATGTCTCGATTTAAAACATGTTTTGTTGAACAATGTTGACTGGGAAAGCCTTGAAGAAATTTTTAAAAGAGTTCAGTTTAAAACTATCAATGTTGAAGCAACTGGATTAAATGATGATGTAAGACTATATCTTAAATACTAGATATCTTTATTATTTTATTTATAAATATTTCTATAATACCTATTGGTTATTTTTTGCATCTTTAAATACCTAATTTATTTAGTTTTGTTAAATGTACGTTTTTTATGTAATACTACCTTGGTATTTTTTTATTTTTTACTTCAAATTTTATAATTGTGTGTGTATACTTGGATACAAAATACCCATTTAAAGGTGTACCTACCTACCTATTTATGCACAGTTACATTATCATACATGAATTACATTATTAATAAATCAAAAATATCAACTCATAAAATATATGATGCAACAATACTTGAAATAGTACAATTTATTAATTTATTAAAAATATAATATTTCTTAATAAATTCTCTTGTCTTTTGAAAATATGTCTCAATTCCTTAATGTATGTAAATAAGTTTTCTTTTAAGATTATTGAATTAAATAGCTTTATATTATATATTGACACATTTTTTTCTTATTAGACGGCGATTGCATTGTTTGATATGTTAGATTTTTATGAATCTGCTATTTGTCTGAATATATCATCCAACAATGATATTGGTACCCGGGGATGGCAAGCATGTGCTCGTACATTGAAAAAGGTGATTGATAATTAAATTTTGGAAAATTGGAATTAAAATTACCGGCATACTTATTTTTTAGTCAAAATGTTTAGAAGAATTAGAAGCAAGGAACACAATACTAAGCGAATCGAATATGACTGTACTGGGTCGCGCATTAAAATTTACTTCTCATCTACGTGTTTTAAAACTTGAAAATTGTAATCTGGCTGACCGACCATTAACATCATTAGGTGATTATTTTTAAATCCTATATTTAATAAGTTCTGTAGATATTTGATTTACATTAATTGAAAAAATTATTGCTATTGAATTGATCATATGTAATTACATTAACCTTGAGAGTATATAGATCATCTTTCAAAGATTTTATTTAAAAAAATTATTTAAAAATTTTATGTGTTCAAATTGTTTCAGTTTCTTCTATAAAATTAAATAATTCGTTGAAAGAACTTTATTTGGGTGAGAACTATTTGAATGAAAATGATGCAAAACAACTTTCAATTTTATTAAAATGTAATACTACATTGGAATTGTTGGATTTAAGGTAATCATCACATTTCTTTATAATATGTTAACATGTTTCATAGAAACAACCCAACATTTAATAATATTTTTTTCAGCAATAATAATATTCAAAATAAAGGTTTTAAATTACTTAGTGAGAGCATTGTAAATCAAAATTCTTCATTAACTATTTTAATTGTTTGGAATAATAACTTAGATCAAGAGTGTTCAGAATGTTTAGCAAATTTATTGGTAAATATAATTTATTGTAAATAGTTAACAAGTTTACAGAATACCAAAAATTACAAAAATAACTAATATTTTAAAGATAGGTATATTTTTTTAGATAAATGTGTTTATTGTTTTCTTTTTAATTTATAGGGAGCAGAAACCAAATTAGAAATGCTCAATGTTGGTTATAACCGTTTGCTTGATACCACAGCTAATGCTATCCAGATACCATTGAAAAACAATAAAAATTTGGTACGATTAGGATTACAAAGTACCCAAATTACTTGTAAAGGAGCTAAAAATTTAGCAGAAGCACTTGAAACAAATACTTCACTACAAGTAAGTAATACTTGTTATAAGTTATTCATATTCTATAAATTAAGTTTTTTTTCATACATAACTAATAAGTAATTTTAATCATTTTATATTATTAGATATTCATTTAATTAAAATAATGTGGATACAAATTGTAATAATATTGTTATAGGTTTTTATAATAAAAGATGCTTATTGTTTAAATTTACTATAAAATTTATAAAAATAATGGTTAGTTTGGATTTGTTATATTTTTGTTACTGATAAGTTATATAATGATATTATACATTTTTTAATATTACATCTTATATAGGAAAAGAAAAATTAACTTAACTTTCATACCTACACAAAATTAAAAAGGTCTTTTGATTTCTAGTTTTGCTCAAATATTTTATAGCTGGCGATGTTTTTATTTTCTTATGTGAACAAAATATTTTAAGAAAATTTCACCAGACAACTTAGTTTGCAAAAATATTTCCATCATCATTCTTAGCGTAAAAAACTAAACCAGAATCATAAATGTAGAACTGAAAAGTCACAGGGCAGCTAAACCAGATTTGTTCTTACTTGAGTAAAGGAAAAAAGCACATGAAAGAAAGGTATTAATGATAAGTAGAAATAAAACAGTATAGTATTGGCTAAAGTGATTAGTTGGTAAGGTAGGACTGGGTGTCATGAAATTTACCAAATAAAATATGGTTAGAAGATATTAATAAATGTATGCTCAAACTCAAATGGTAGCGGTAGTGAAAATTGATATCCATACATTTTAATACGGGCTCACCCACTGTCACAAAAATTTTACCGCTAGGTTGAGTGCAGTATTTTTTTTCCGCTGCAGACACTATGTTTTGCTGCAATAATTATGAATTTCCAATATAAACACTGTGTCAATATGTGTTCAGAACACATAATGAAATTTTATTATTAATATTTGTCACGGACTGAGATTTTTATCTGTCTGTGATATCTATACAATATATTATTATTAGAAAATGTATCAGTATGACATACTTGTACTTCAAATTAAACCACATATTATCTACAATCATAAACCTAGCAGCTTTTTTTCATATATCTAAAATAATATATAATAAAAAAATATAATTAAAATTTTGAAAAAAAAAAACTATCAATGTATATTGTACAACGACGTATATGCGCATGGATGTCACAATGTCGACTATTCACTGCCCGGCAAAATATTTCGCTTCAATTAGGTACATCAAGCGGTAAAGAAGCAAAATAAATACTGCTAAAATTACCGTTACCGCTACCGTTTCAGTTTGAGCGTACCTTAAAAGTGATGAGAGGGACTGCTGGGGTATGTAGATAGTGTGTGGAGGATCATGTTGGGTCTGACTAATTCTATTATATAAATTTTAAATAAATCTTTTAATGTGAATATGACAAATATTGGAAAGATATAGTGTAAACTTAACTATTTTTATTATAAAACCTCAAACAATTTGAGTATATTAGTATATAGTTTTTATAATTGAGCCCTATCTTAAAACTCTAATTTACACCTACTTTTGTATTGTAATATTGTTTGCTTTTGCAGAGATTAGATTTGCGTGATAATAATATTCAAGCTGAAGGGCTGAGAAATTTGAAAGAGTCCATTTTGAAAAATTGTAGGATTACACGCCTAGATTTAGATCCTCTACCACGTAACAAATACGCAGCTGTAAGATATTACTTTTTATATAATTACTATAATTAAAAAGCATTTAAAATTCTTTACTGTGACTCTATTCCTTTAAATTATCTATTTATTTATTTAATATAGGAAGTAATAAAGGAATACACAAATTTAGTTGAGAAGATTAAACAAATGTGCACAGAAAATGAAAATAAACATAGTAGTAAGCAAATTGATGATAATCTTCTAGACCAGATAACGGATGATTCTAACATAACAAAATCTATCAAAATACCTAATGTAGACTCTAGGAAGATCTCCCTCACATGTGAATCATTAATGATGCAGTATACTTCTCATAAGAATCCAAATTTTCTTGGTTCAGATGATTACTTGCCCATGTTACGGGGTAGTGGTGGTCGATTAAGAAGTCCTGCTCCGAGTCCTATACACAGCCCAATTGCTAGTAGTCCAATGTGTAGCCCTTCAATAACATCCACACGTAATCGATTCCATGTATCTAAAGTGTCTGAACAAAAACAAAAGGAAAGTCGGTTTAAAGTGACCAAATTAAATCATTTAAATGACAAAGCTCCTACAGCTAGTAATGAATCTTTATCAGATGATTCATTTGGGGCTACAAATTTGGAACTTACAGTCGATAGTTTGGATTTATGCAAACAAAAAAATGAAACCAAGAAAGAAGATCAAAGGACTAGAAAAGTATCATGGGTCATGGGTTCTAAGCCCCTATTGACATCATTGCAAAGCATCACCTCAAGTTTAGATCAAGCCACTTCAACTGGAGTTGATAAGCTCCTAAGCTTGTTCAGTCCTTTTTCTAGTGCGGACAAGTCATCAGCATCCATTGACACAGTTGAATCAAATGATTCTGTTTTTGAACCAGATTCTGAATCAAAGAAACCAGTCACACTTGATCAAGCAACTTGGCCTCCAGTTTTTGGTAGTTTAAAAAAAACAACTTCAATCTGCAGACCACTATCTGATAAAGGTAGACGTAGTCTAAATGATTTGCGTACTTTTTGAATTTGAAGAGATTGTGACTTTACACAAGCTTTATGCAGTAAGAAGAACAAATGTATTTGTCTTGTTTATTTATATTCTAAGGTCCCTTTCTCCAATGCAAATCTCGTTTACAGTAGTATCTTTTACAAACTACATTGTGATTCTCAAGCACATAAGTACAAATTTTGTTTTTATCATTGTTGAACAATTTATAAATATTTATGGCATCGTTTTTAGTTGTTAGTACTATATATTTAGTTTAAATACACTCTTTATCCAAACCTAGGACTACTGTATCGAGAATCCACACAACGATTAATTATATTGCCTGGTATATGCACAAAATCTGAATTTGAAACCAATAAAAGAAAGAGTAACCAGTTTAAGATCAAAAAAATAATAATAATCATAAATCAGAAAATTAAATATTTATTACTTAGAGAATTTTATTATATTAAATTATGTACAGATGAATTCAGTTTCTTGAAAACTAATATTCGCTAAACTTGTGTCTTTTAAAATGGTTTTTTATCCTATGTTATTTAAAATATATATATTTACAAACAGGACTTTGTATGATTTTAATTAATTTTAGATACTTATTATATGTAAATTAAAATATGACATTTATATAATATTAAAAGTTACCACAGTGTTTTTAACAAAAAGGAACAAAAAGATAATCATATTAATATTGTTCTATTATTTACGTGGCTAATAATTATCTTTCCTGTATTAATATTTTAAGCACAAGTTTTTTTTATATAATTTCTTAAAGTTTACTTTTCAATTATTTGTATTCCAATGTAAATCAATAGATTTTATGTTTACTTCTCAACTTGATGTGGTTTTAGTTATCTATTCTTTTGAAATGTGCAATAATTTATGTCTTGGTCTTACATGGAAAACAAAAAAATGTTAAGCTCTTTGAAGTTCATACTTTGCAGTCATTATTGAACACCATTAAATACACATTTTTTTATTTTGTCTATTTCAATTTCTGGAAAAAAAAAAAAAATTTTAGCCAAATACCCTGTTTCCAATCATTTTTCTTTTACCGAATTCTTGGATATTTTTATTGACTGTGATTTTTTATCTTGGGTTTTTTCTTTGTGATAATTTTGTCTAATGAACATAAAAAATTATAATATTAATAAATATATATTTAACTAACATAATACTTTTTTTTATTTTCATTCAGTTACTTAAATTTTATTGAAACAAAAATATTCCAAAGACTGAAATTTTCCAAACAGTATTTGGGAAGACTTTAAAGTCAATTTATTCATTTTAAAGAAACTAAACTCTCATAATATCATATATTTCTTTACAGGTGCCATTTTTTTTTCTTTTATAATATCATAATATTTAAGTCCAGACTAGTTGGAAAATATTGTTACCAAATTTACTATTAAATAATTATTAAATAGTAGTTAGTCTATATATTACATTAGATTTATACTTAGTTTAAAATATATTATAAAATATTATATATTATTAATGTAGGTTTAGCGTACTTAATTTAAGAGGTTTATTGATTTTTCTATTATGTTTTAATATGTTGAACGAATATGTGTTCTGTTAATAAACTTAAGCTGCTATATATATATATATATATATATGACCTTTGCATTTAAAATTAACGCTCTTGTTGCGACATGTTTATAAATCGTTGTTACAAACTCTTGTGTTATTTCGAAAGAATAAATATTACACCCTATGTTAAACGTCGTTTTTAGTTATGTACTGTTACAAATTTATTAATTTACTTAAAATGTATTGTAATACACATTCACACTCAATCGTATATTATATACATATTAATTTCTGTTTTTATTTTTTTATGGGGTTGTCTCAAATATATATAACTGACAAATTATGTTAATTATCAAATTTATTCTTATGGATATTATATATCATAATAGTCTATAATGTAGAAAACAAATTATATACATATTTATTATATAAAATTATTTATGTGCGGCACATGACCTATATTGTCTAAATCAAATAATTTAAATCTGAAAAAAAAATTATTTTAAATCTGTGTATTCTGCTATTGGAAAATAAAAATGTAGATGTTACTTTTAGCAGCTGTTTTATTATTAAATGAAGTAATTAATAAATTGAGTAATCTGGGCTACCTCAAGGTATGTACACAAAGTGTAACCACTGCTCAGGGCCACAAAATATGGTTTTAATAATGTTTATTTTTTTTCATTGTTTAACTATGTTTTCATTAAATAATTAAAATAAAATGCTAAAAGGTTAATATTCAATACTAAATAAAAAAACCTATTATTTATAGGTATATAAAAAGTAAAGTATAGATAAGAAAGCCGGACATACTTTTTTACACCATTAATTTTTTTCGCTCCTCGAGTCAAATACTCTTGATGGGTGTCATTTCTTTAAAATTAAAATAAATAATTTCTTCAATAAGACGATTTTGAATGAAGAAAGTTAATAATATAAAGCAGGGGTCTTTAACCCGCGGGCCACATGCGGCCCGCCTTGTCTTTATTTGCGACCCGCAATCACATTTTAAGTTTATTACATATTTTTCCTATGTTGATAAAATTAGAATGACTATGCTATCGAAAAAATTGGGAGATATGTGACACGGAATCGCCCAAACATCCTGTAAACTAACTTACACTTGTATACTATGAGTAGACAAAACGAAGGTAGACCCACAAAAAACAAAATTTATGGGGGGAGGCAGCAATTTTGTTTTTTTGGTGGGATAGAGTGTGAAAATTGTAAAACTAGGCTTGTGAATTCGTGTAAATTGCGTGCTAAATATCTGCACAGTTTGTTTATGGATTTTCCATGAAGGGGAGGAGAAAGGTAGCCAAACGTACACAAATTTCACTATATACTATAGAAATAATTTGGTATAGCTATCATAAAAGAAAACAGTAAAATAATTCTTCAGGGCTTCAAAATTCTATATACGATTGTGCGACCCGCGAGATTTTTGTGGAAAAAAAATAATGGCCCTCTGCCCAAAAAGGTTGAAGACCCCTGATATAAAGAATAATAATAGCTGTCATTTTCAACACGCCCACTAAGAGTATCTGACCTAAAGAGCGAAAAATATCTGTAATGCAAAGTATATCTGGCTTTATTGTTTACACTTTACTCCTTTTTATCTAATAAAATATAAATAAAGAAAATGAAAAAAATGTTAGAAAAATGTCTAAATTTTTTTTTTTTAATTTTCAAAACTTTCTTCCACTAAATTGTTCTTTATATAATTGTCTATCTATGTTTATATTTTCATAAAATTTGGATCAAAAAATTATGGTTTCCGAGTCTTTTTTGTCAAGTTTTGGGTAGTTTAACAAAAAAAAAAAAAAAAAAAAAAAAATGAAGAGTTGAGAAATTAAAAAATTCACCTCTTTAAAGTATTAATTAGAGACTAATCTGGTTTCAAAAGCCAATAGCCAGAACCACTGAAGCTATGAGTACAAAATTTAGTCAGTAGTTTTGTATTATAAGTAGAAAAACCCTAAGAAAGGATTTTTCAAAATTATACTCCTAAGGGGGTTAAAAAAGTTAAAAGGGGTGAAATTGGAAAAAAATTGCATAGTCGCAATCGTTGAATATTAAGAGTATGAAACTTGGTCAATAGTTTTGTTTCATGATATAATGACACCCTATATTATAATAGATTATCTTTCACAAAATATTGTGTTGCTTTTCTACTTTCACGATTAGAACAATTTATAACCTAGAAAATTGTTATTAAGTGTCAGTCTATGTTTTTATTTATATTTTACAAGAATATCAGCTAAGAACTTAAGAAAATATAACTTACTCTTGAATATCAAAAACATTTACAAGGGTAGCAAAACAAAAGTTTCCTAGGAGTGGCAAAGATGTAAATTAGTAATTTGTGATACTAATCAAGTACTACAAAATTTATTACATTTAAATATGATTCAAATAAATTGCCATATAAATTTATAGATTTTACTATACACACATTTTTATATAAATATAAAACAATTTATTAACAAGTGATAATTCATGTATTATTTAAGCTATTTCCAATTTCATATGCGATGAAATACTTTCAGGAAGATTTTCTAAAAGTACCTGAAACAATTCAAAAAAATATTTTGCATCTAAGTAAAATAAAAATAATAGAAGTGAAATAGGTTTAACTCACTTTGGTTACTTTAAGTGCTACACCTTCAGGCAAATTTCTCTGAGTGTATTCCAAAAATGTATCTGCGGTGGAACCGGTTAACTTATGGAAATGAATAAATCTAAACCATGTTCTGACTTCATACTGAACTCTACATTTTTTATGAACATGAATAGATCGTAACAATGTGTACCGTTCATGGTGAGCTTTTCTTGGAGACCAGCTAAAACATATTTATACATGATCACATTTAAGATTATTTTTATCTTAACTTAAGAGTAATTAAAACGTATACCATAAAGGCAAGAGAGTTGTTTAGAAGTATTTCTTTTCCTATAACACTTTTGAATAGAAATACTTTTCCAAATGTTTTAACCAACATCTTTTTGAAACCAGATTTACCTTTAGATGTATGGTAATATAAAGAGATCATTTTTTGAAATTCTCAATTGTTTTCTCAATATTTGACGAAAAAACTCGAAAACTATCTTTTTTTAATCCAAACTTTATGAAAATTTAAACATAGATAGACAATAATATGAGAAATATTTTGGCTTAGGAAAATTATAAAATGTGAAAAAAAAATTTTTGCAAATTATTTTCTGACACTCATTAAATTTATTGTTCTTTTTTTTTTATTTGTTGGATAAAAAAAAGTAAAGTAAGTAAGGAAAAATTCTAGTTTAATTCTTAAGTGAATTTTTAAGTTTTTTTTATTTTAAAAATACGTGACTTATTACCTCTATTTCATAGGATTTTAAAAAAAAAGTCGGATCAAAATATTTTTGAAGTTACAGGACTTTGCACTTGTAAATTACTGTTTACTTTGTTTTGGAATAAATTTAGTTTAGCCAACTTATGAACTTTTGATTCTTTTTCTGATTCCTATATACCAGGGGTGGCCAACGCAAATATGTTCACGAGCCATACGGATAAATAAAATTATACCAAGAGCCAAAATTTTCTTTTAAATCCATTTTAGTAAATTTCATTCAAAAAGGATGTCCAGTATCTTATTGAAATAGTTGAAGCAATTCATGAAATATAACCTTTAGAATTATTGGAAGATGATGGTCTTTAATTTAGTCGCCTTTAGTTACCCAGCGATTTAGGATATATTATTTTTTCAATTCTATTCAGTATATGAATGTGTTCTATTTATAAAAAACATACCATTTTCCGACTTGAATTCCAAGTTCATTCGCTGCCATTGTTGCAAAATGAGTGTAACTACGTAATACTGCAGGATCGTTACTACGGCATTCAAATTCTATGGTTTTATATAATTTATCGAGTTCTTCATTCTGCAATTACAACATTTATAAAATCCAAATGATACATTATATAAATAAGGTCAATTTACCTGAGGTGTAGAAGCCAAATCATTTTGGTCGTAATTATTCTCGGATTGAATTGCTTTGGCGGAAAACCATCTTGCCGGTGAATTAAGATTTGTTGATAATAATGAGGTAGTTTTGATTTTGTTCAACAATATATTTTTTAAAAACGTTGTCATATTGGTGATACAAAAGATAAATCGTCCACAAAATATAATTCAAAAGACTATTGTGCTACAACGAACGTGTTAAATGTTAAATAAACATTGAAAAATGGAAATAAATAAGGGAAATTGATGAGACTGGGAATGTGAAATGCTCTAAGATAGCTGATAATAACTAGTATATTATTATCATAATGTGAATATGTCCGTTTTCATTTTATCACTTATCAATTATTATTTATTACTGTATCACTTATCTGTTCACATGTTCAGAACCTTAGATAATACCACAGAATATTTATATATATAAAACAATATAATTTACCATTAGGTAGCATACTATACTACAAGAGTAGTGTTTCTTCAATTGAGTTTATTCAATTATGACTTATGAGAATGACTTTAAGCTGTTGTGATCCGAAAAGGCTATTCACTTTTCTGAATTACTAAAAAAACCATTTGCATAGTCAATATTTTATAAAATATAAAATTTTTGACATTGAACAATAAATTAATTAAAAATATATATTTTTTCTTTCTTTCTGAACGAAGTGAAGAAGCTAGTGTTTTTATAATGATGTTTATTTTTTTCTTTTTTTTTTTCCTTTTATTTTTTTTCTGTGAACACCATTTCGTATGGATCTACTTGTCCAAAAGTTTCGATCTGTAACTTCTTAAAACCGGATTTACCTCTAATTAGTACTTTAGAAAGGTAATTTTTAAGTTTCTCAATTGTTCAGTAATAAAAAGCCAGACATACTTCGCACGATGGGGTTTTCTTCGCTCCTTGGGTGGTACGCTCTTGGTGGATGTATTAAATTTTAAAGAAACGATAAATCATTTCTTCAATAAAACGATTCTGAGTGGAGCTTCAGTTGATACAAGATAATTTTACTTAAAAATTATAAAGTTTATTAATATAAAATATATATATATA
>JAIPRM010002227.1:0-31770 GCA_025469315.1 Stegophylla sp. TES_Ste_2020 | reverse complement strand
TTTTTTTTTTTAGAAAAAACTACCCAAAATTTGACAAAAACGACTCGGAAACCATCATTTTTTGATCCGAATTTTATGAAAATTTAAACATAGATAGAAAATCCTATAAAAAAGATTTTGGTGCAAGAAAATTTTAAAAGTGTGAAAAAAAATTTTGGACATTTTTTGAAAATTTTTTTATTTTCTTATATTATTAACTCCCTTCGTTCAGAATCGTTTTACTGAAGAAATGATTTATCGTTTCTTTAAAATTTAATACGCCCATCAAGAGAATACCACCCGTCGTGCGAAGTTATCCCATCGTGCGAAGTATGTCCGGCTTTTTTTTTGCTTATTAAATTACCTTCTAAATTATAACGGTACTCGTTCTTTTTTTATTTAAATAACGTTAAATAATTTTTCAAATTATAATAATAATTTTATTTTAATTCATAAATGTTAACAGTAATTCACTATTTTAATCAATAATTAATTTGAATTTTGTTTCACGTGATATTGGAAAAACCATTTTAATTAATTTAATTTGTTTCAACTAATTTTTTATCATACATAGATAGTTAATATAAATTCTTAGTAATTACCTGTCACTAATAATAAAAAATTTAATGTGAAGAAATTATTTATTTTTTTATGGTAAGTTCCGTTTTAGTTGTTTTTTTTTTTTTTGTACCCATATATTTAATTAAACTTTATTAATACAGACAACGATAAATTAAAATTAATAATATCATATTAAGCACAGATAACTAAATAAAAACAAACCATTAGAAAATCATAAAGACAAAACGTAAAAATACAAGTTTTGTATATTTCGCACAGAATAGTATTGTATATAGACTCGTTAAAATAGTAAGTCATATACTCACGAGTACGATTTTATTTATTTTTATTTCCTATATAGGTACTAAGAATTGAACATTTTATACTTACCTATTGATAATATGCTATACGTTCATAATAGTTTATGTTTCTAGTTTCTTCCTTCATCGAACTATAAAACAAAATAACACTAGACAGAACTTTGTAACGAGTTTTTCATAAGAAATCCGTATATTTTTATTTCATTTACGCTATTGTATTTTATTAAAAGATTCACTATAGCCAATGTAAAAACTAACGTCATCACTTATTTTAAGATTGCTAATGCTCTAGGTACAGTTCATATTATTATTTTGTACTATCGGTCACACTAGATCGAACGCATTTTTTTTTATTATTCATCCGTCTACGCATGTCAAAATAACATAAACATTTTTTTCATAATTTGAATAGGTAATTTTTTTTGGCATTGAAACGAAACGCGTTTTGTTATTACATTATTTTATGCCTGTAATAATGCAAGAGTTGGGGGAAAATCATTAAATAAATTGCCGGATATTACGTGCAATGTTTTTGGTACCTACCGTTTAATATTCCATAAAGATAGTTTAATGTAAATACAAAATATATAATAGTGAATA
The DNA here is from genome assembly GCA_025469315.1 of Stegophylla sp. TES_Ste_2020. NCBI lineage: Eukaryota > Metazoa > Arthropoda > Insecta > Hemiptera > Aphididae > Stegophylla > Stegophylla sp. TES_Ste_2020. Next base: position 30,310 of record JAIPRM010002227.1, on the reverse strand, counting down.
CAATATTTTTGTTTTAACAAATATCGACTTCTCCCACCGGTCTTATCGTGAACCCACGTTCGGCATAGATATTACTTTCAAGATATTATACAGATACTACAGTCTGTTCGTATTACCTACTGATATAGTGAAATGTAAAAACGATATTTCTAACTCTGTAATGGTAATGATCGTTATTAACCGTTGTTTGTAAGCCAGCTTCAGTAAACTTAATCTCAGTAATATAACGTATTTACATAATACTATATTGTATGATCACTTAAAAAAAGAAATGTATCAACTAATAAATTAATTTATTTTCAAACTTTAATGTAGATAAATAATTAATAAATTGGTAATATTTATATTTGTATTTAAACCAACGATAACTCCAATCGGAAATGATAATGGTGCAGAATAGTAGATACCTATATATATATTACGTATTATTTTAATTTTTTAATTTATTTTCTACATTAACGGTAAAAGCAAAAATATAAAATGTAAAACATAATAATTACGTTAATTTGGTGCATCACATTAGCAGCAGTATAATATAACATAAATTTATGTATGGATGTAAAAATATCATTTCATTATACAGATAATAGTATAATTATGAAAAAATATTAATTTAACCCTAAATACCTATTGTGATTTTTGATTAGTATAGTACAGTTCACTGATGATTTAAAAATATTATTGCCATATTATATATTGCTTATTTAGTAAAAACGACAAATACACACTTAATACAAATAATAAATATATTATTACAAATATAATATATGTCTACCATATCGGTGTACAAAGATAGTTAAACTCTATACAATGTTAATTTATCAAGTAGTTATGATACATATATGGTTATGCAATTGGGTAAATTAAAATAATATTGTGCTCGTGTAGGTGTAATTAAGAAATTAAAATGGCATCAGAATTCTGTTCTGATTTAATTACCCCTTCTAAAATAAACTATAAACCTAGCATACGAACAATTTGAATCAAATTTTAGGGTGTACAAGATTTATGTAAATTAAAAAAAAAGCGTGGAGACTTTACTTCCCACTTTTCCCATTCATATAGTGATTCATGATAGTTTTATATAATATAATATTATTTACACGTACAAAACATTATTTAAATTTAACAATTATTACGACTCGTGAGAACTAAATTGATGATCATTTACCTGTTTAAGTCCATCTAAATATTAATTATTGACTGATCAATATTTTTAGATTAGAATGATTAGATCATTATTGTCCTATATCATATTTTAAAAACAAAACAAGTTTTACATTATGACTAAAAAATTTTTTCGAATTTAGTCCCGACAATCATTCTATTTGAAGTTGTTAAAAATCAAAGAAAAATACATATTTTTTATATAAGTAAAAATAAACTTAAACTCAAGTTAATATTATTTTTGACTTAAAGTGGCATTTCAGGTGTTTTCAAGAGTAAAATATTCCTGTCAGAGTAAACTGACACCCTGATCACTCGGTTACTTCCCAAACACCAGCCGCTTGCTTTGCGAGCAAGTGTCATGCCGCTCACGCTTCACATGTGCACTCGCTATAGATACAACCCTATACTTGCTGTACAACGAGGGGACGTAATATTATCGATAATCTCTTGAGACGAGGTATATTCTTTTTCACCATGTTACGCCGATATAAACTGTAATACTTATATTTAATTAAAACCTACTACTTGTATCACTTGTTACTACCTGTGCTATTATTAGAACGTACAACGTGCAAACGACTTACTAATTTTTGATTTGAGGCGCAAACGACAAATTCCGATCCGATAGACGTATACGATTGAAAGGCAATACCAATGACATACACGTAGAGTGAGCATAGACCTATCTACATTTTTCCAAAACAATTAAAACATAAAAATAGCTTAAAAAATATACCATTGAAGTTTACAAAATTTTGCCGTTTAGACCAGTGGTTCTCAATCTTTTTAAGACCACGAACCTCTATAATGTCAATTATCTAGAGATAAATTGTGATTGAAAACGTTGCTGGTCGAAACTTCTGAACAATCATTTCTATTATATAAAAAAATTGAAAAATATATTTAATTTGTAAAATCACTATCTTCTTCACTCCACTCAGAATCTAAGACACTAGCTATATAATATATTGTCGACCCTAAAAATTTGTTGGCGACCCCAAAAGGGGTCGTGACCCCCAGTTTGAGAAACACTGGTTTAGACACTGTGTATATGTATCAAAATATATACGTTTACTACGTCGACGGCGGCACGACGGACGTGTTTAGAAAACAACAAATGGCAAAAAGTAAAACTCATAATCGTCCGTCGCCGTATTTTGACATTGACTCTGGGCAACGCGCGCGCGGCTATGGCGGCGGCACTCGTTTTGCTACGGAAAAAATTAAAAAAAAAAAAAAAAAAAAAAATGAAAGAAAGAAATAACCCATAATATGGTACTACATACATGTATATAATAATACGTATACGTATATATACAATGATGATAATAAACGGATAACCGGTCGAACGGATTCGGTCCGGAGAGACGAGATTTACGTTGCGTGCGTACGTATAAAATAATATAAAATATTATATCGGCAACGGTAGGTATAGTATAGTGTGTGTGTGTGTGTGTAGACGGAGATAGACATAGCGGGTCATTGTGGCCGTCGGTGTTGTATGTGTGTGTGTGTGTGTGTGTGTGTGTGTGTGTATTGGTAGGAGGGGCAGGTTGCGGCGAGTGAATACGACCGGTCAGAGAGTGGGGAGGAGAGGTATAACAGTATAATATATACGTATGTACCTGTTGCAGGTTCTTGTACGTGCGTGCAAGAGACGCGCGTGCGTGTGTGTGTGTGTGTGTGTGTGTTGCCGAACGGGTTCACCGTCGTCTTGGCCGCCGCGGGTTCCCCCCACGCGCATGCGTGCAACCGGTTACATCACGACGACAGGTTTCTCCCCGCCGTCGCCTGTTATCTTTTTTTATGCCCTTTTCTCGTCGCTACCTCCACCAAGAGACGATGCCGCAGCCAGATCCGTGACCGCAAACAGCCGTATACCGCAGAAACCGTGATCTTGGCAGTGGTCCGGTCCGATGTCGCCGCCGCCGCCGTCGTCAAAACCTACCCCCACCCATGTGCCGAGGACACGCCTCCCCCCCCCCCGGGACACTGCACAACACAATTATTGTGTATGTGTACGTACGCAACGAAATATAACGTACCGCTCGGCGGGCGGCCGCGGCGGCGAGATGTAGTGGTAGTAGAGTGGGACGGAGCAGCGTGAGAGCGAGAGAGTGTGTGTGTACGACGGCCGGGAAGAGAGCGGGGGAGCGAGAGGAAGTGAGTGAGCGAGTGAGCGAGCGAGCGATAGAGAGAGAGAAAGAGACCTTCGGAGCCGGTCCGGCATTCGAACCGACCGTACGCGTACGGCCGTCAGTGATCGTTAAACCGTTGCCGAACTGCGATATCCGTGCGCCGTATCGCGTCTCTGTGTCTCCGATATTTTGTGCCGCGGAATCGCCCGACGACGTGTCTTCGCCGCTTCACCAGTAGTGGTCTTCGCGATCAACCGCTTGGTGCGCCCTACACGCTTTACGATTTATTCACGCGCTTACGGTTTATTTCTGTGACATTTATTATTATTATTATTTATTAATATTTTTTTTTTTTTTTTGAACTTTTTGATCGTTTCCATCGACAAAAAAACAATATGACTTTATCCCGGTGGTGGACGTGTCTCCGGATCACTTCGTACATACCTTTCCGGTGCGGATGACAGTGTCCGAACTGGTGTTTCCGCATGCACTCTAAGGAAAGTCGATTGTGTGCCGTCCGTTTTTATTTTCCTTTTTTAATTACAAACACTTGTAAAAACACGAATTCGACTCTTCCGCCGCCACAATAGTCGACACTCGAGGCCGCCAAAATGCCTAAGATATTTCTCATCAAAAACCGGCTGCACCAGCAGCAACAGAAACTGCTGGAAAACCAAAAAGGGAACGCGCACGTATCCGCCGACCCACTGGTTCAGTCGTGGAATAACTATCACGACCATCATCTCGGACGGTTGCCGTCTCCGCCGCCGCCTTTCGTCAAGCACCAGCCGACTCCTTCACTGCCGGTGAGGCAGCTTCCGCTGCCACCACCACCACCGCCACTGCCAAAGTTTGAACCGCCGGTCGTGCAGCAATCTCCACAGAAGACGACGCAAGGTAACCACGGTCATTGTTGATATTACCAGTTATTATCGTTTAGGACACTCAGTTTAATAGCGTTGGTGTCTTCTGTATTGTATAGATACCGTTAGGGATTTAATTTTAGTTTTGTATCGTAAATACATTATCGTTATTATATTCTAACCAATATAATATGTATATTTATATATTATTTTTATACAACTATACACGACAATAATGTCCTCGTGTCCAAGTTCGCACGCTCTAGGAACCATATATGAATCGATCAGACTTAGATGCGGCGGTTTCTTGTGACATTATACATAGTATTTACTATCCACCGTATATTCATTAAAGCATAATACTAACGTCCGGCTGGTGCACAACCAAGTCGTCTGAGGAAACTTTAACGCCCGGCCGTACTGGCCGTACTAAATATTACAATATTATTCAGACCACTGCGATTCTATTCTCTATTCAAATTTTCTGACTATTGACGATTGACAATTAATGGTTCATTTTTGTTTTTGTACATTGTGACTGGTTATCCTACCGATTAGGTCAATATAGTTCTGTTATTCGACCATTTTGTTCTGAATGAAGATCATTGCTGTACTTATCCCGTTTGTATAGTGGTTAATCTGTAATATAAAGGGGTACATTATGACAACTCGCTTTTAACCATATCAAATTATTTTTGATTCCAAGTTCCGGTCAAGCGGAAGTTGTACAATAAATAATAAAAATATTTTATTTTTAATTTCTGGACAAGTGATGTTCATAAAATTATAGAAAAAAATTATTTTTTTAAAATAATAACTTAGATTTATATTTATATAACTCACAAATTATACGCTAACATTCATTTTTAATCATATATTTTACATAGTATCTTAACCGTTTACAATTTTCTTGGTAATATTTTAATTGTCACCCCTAAATATCAGATAATACTCTAAGAATATCATGCGCAAAGATGAGTCAAATAAAAAGAATTTATTGTTCACTATAATAAGAGTACCTACCAATTTTTTATTCGCCTTTGTATATGTATAAATATATATATTAATATTAATATAATATTATTTACAGTAAAGAGATAAACAAGAAATAGTTATTCTTAGCGCAAGATAGTCTTATATGTATTGATTTATACTCTTAATATATTTTCAAGTTCATATTCAATTCAATTCTTCAAAATGACTTGTCGTCTAGTTTTTATATTCAACGAAATTCTTTTTAAAACTACGTATGAGTAATAAATCAATAAATAAAATATTCATTTTATGATAATTTACTGTACAACTATCCAGTATCCCTAATACCATGACATGAATCAACATAATATCTACCTACATAAAACTAATACAAGGGTTAAATTTACAATCTTCGTTGTAGGTATCATAGGCAATTCTGACGGATTGTATCTGATTAGTGCATGAATGTCTACGGCTGTCTTTGATCTATTGTATGTTCCTGATCTTTAGCCTATAAATCTCCGTATGATCTCGATCCCGGCTTTCAACGCATTTGTCAAATTTAAACACAACTAGGCCCACAGTTTAAAGATGAAATGGTTTTACCTTACCTTCGCAGACTTTTACATATTTACTTCCCAGTGCACATTTTATTGTCGGCAAGCTTTATATTTATATAATAATACAATCGGATGTGAATATTAAAGAAAATATATATTTTTTAATTCATATAACCTGATTTTGGCAACACATTCGTACTCTCTGCGTTATTGTCATCCAATGCGTATTAACTAGTATGTATATAACCAATATATACTATAATAATATAAATAATATTATATTTTAATAGTGTTTAATTTAATGATTTCGAAGATTAGTAGAGGATGGGAGAAATCTTGCCTTTTTTCCAAAATAGTAATATCCTCGGCACATTTGGGACAACCAAAAATGAAATATAAATTCTATTATCCCAACCCAAAATATTGAACAATAATTTAATCGACCTAACCTAACCTTAATTATAAATACGCAATATAATAAACAAAGATGTATAAAAAAATTTACGTATATCTGAATATTCTTTAAAAATATTTACCAATTGATACTGAATGTAACGATAAATCAACCAATTTTTAAATCTTTTGTTCTTTTAATAAAAATTACGATTTTTTTATTGGCTTAATACTTTGTGTGAAAAAATCAAATGTAATAATATTTAAAAAATGTACATGTATATTAGAAAATATATTAAAATTTTACAAAATATTTTTAATTACTCTACCATGAATAAATGATTAGTCTTCAGTTCTTTTTTTTTTCCGATTAAGTTTAAATTACAATGATTGTCATTCATGAATATTTTAATATTAAATAATTAAACATGTATTTTATATTCTTTACAGTTTTAAAATAATATGATTTTAAAGTGTTGATATTATGATTTTATTAATTAAAAAAATATGTAAAATATAACTCTATTTAATAGAATAACAATATTCAATTGAAATCTTATTGTACAATAAACCAAATAAAATAACTTGATTTCATTAAAATGACATATGTTGACACAAAATTATTCACTTAAAGAAACGCATTTTCTCAATGTATAATGACGTAAGTAGATATTTATATTTTATTAACAGTTAACAAAAAAAAAAAATTATTGTAGTTCATATTATTTCAAAAAATTAGTTTCCTATCTGATATTGTTTACTAGAAAATCTTGAAAGCTCTAAATCAATTATTTTAATGCAAGAAGGAATACCTATAACAATCCATTTAAAATCATTTGACAAAAACAATTATTGTATGTTATTCTTGGAAACAAGAAAAGAAAGTACTGGATATCAAATTATCAAGTAATAATGCGCATTAAATACTACCATAAGGCTATAGACTGAAATGAAATAAATAAGTAGGAGACTGTTAAGCAGAAGACTTACAGTTTACTTCTTTAGACAAACCTGTTACTCGGTCCCTGTTTTGTGCTGATATACTTTCTTTGAATTTCTCAGCATAATAAATTACGATTCTTTTTTTATACATTCACTCGTATAAAAATACCGAGCAAAATGTCTAATTATGTTTATTCAAATAAACAAATTTTATTTCTTGAACATACATAACAATGTTTAACAGATAGATATATGACAAATGACGATAAAAATATGTTTGTTTCCGCATTAGTCGCCTCGAGAATAATAATTATACGTTCCGTTTCTCGTCATACCGAAACCGGTTTTCTCGCATTCCCGTTACCCCGCCATCTTAATCACGGGTTTGTACCACGTCAGATAATCGTAAGATGGCCCTGAGTCTGTAGGATTTGCAAAGTTTAAATTTCCTTCAGGGATCACCCTGCATAACGTACAAAGTGTAAGAACGACGAGAGATAATAATAGAAAAACAAAAACAAAAAAAAAAAATACAAAATACAAAATAACAAAAAAACAAGGTCAATTTCGTTTCGCTTCACGGCTCGTTGTTACCGCGGGTTCAATGTTCTGGAAGACACTCGGTTGGTCAGCAAACTAGCACAATGCGTTCCGACGATTTGCCCGTAATAATTACCGCCGACTCCACAACGGCAGTGCATGTCTTTCAAATTTTTTTTCCTTTGGTTTTTTTCGCTCGTTTTACACGCCGCAGTGATTTTCCCATGATTTTTTTTTTCTACTTAGTCTTCTCTGTTCATTGTTCCGCTGTTTTCTTCCACCTCCGCCGCTGTGGTTTTTCTGTCTTGCGTATTCGCACGGAAACCGCTGTTCAGAAACCTCAACTCTACAGTAATAATAGTAATAACGTAGTTGGTTCTATGATGAACTCGATGTTATCGAACTTTACACTGTAGCTAACAAATGCGCACGCGTAAAATTTTTTCAAAACTAATTAGTCAAATATTATTTTATGAATTACGGAGTATATAACATATTATGAAGGTCAGAATTTGATAGTCGTTTAGATAACTTAATGACGCATTGTTTTTACAAAATAATCGTTAACCTGAATCGACTCATTAGACACTAAAAGTCTAAAAATCGTCGAAACAAGTATTGCTATGATATTGCATATAACGGTTTGTCTAATTTCTTCACATAACTCAGAAATCAACACCGAATAACACGTTATAGCGTTTAGTTTCGTTTGTTTGGAGGTTTTTCGTCGTCGTCACTTTCATGGCCATAAAGCCTGGTAGTAAACATTTAACATATCGAAATCCATTTCCGGAAATACTCTTTTGCTTGGACATGTGTAAACAACCGTTCTACACCCCTAGGCTATAGAAAAAATAACACGGGTGATTTATATATTATACTTACGTTACGGCCGGTGTGGGATACCATGCAATGTAAACCACAATTCTATTACTTTAAAAGTATATTTTTTAACCTTCATTTATTTCATACAGGTAAAATTATTATTCAAAAATTTGATCTAGGTACATATTTTAATATAATCTTAAATATTAGAGCCTATTTGTTTGGTAAATATATAAATAATAATGAATATATAAATAAATATATTTACATATTCCAATTGCATTTCCTTTTTTTTTTTTTTTTTTTTTATAAAAATAACTCAAGTATACCTATTTATTTGTGCAATATCTATATTTACTAGCATATCACTTGAAATTACAATTTTTCCTTCTTTTCTGCTGGTAAATATTTTGTTGTTTTTTCAAATCTGTTTAGTGAATTCCATGGTTGTAACCCTTGTCTTACTAAATCAGACAAAACATGAGCTATTTTTGCAATGAGATGAAGTTTTCGGCACGTTATAAATTAATAGATTCACGTAGCTATTACTTTATTCATTTGATAAGAAAAAATAGATACATATTAACCAAAAATATAAGTGTCAATATTACCGGTAATTTTTTATTATTTTTTCTTGTGATTTAAATGCTTCATACCTGTCATTAAATGTAAATATCTAAATAGTTTTAAATAACAAATTGCATTTTCAAGTAAATTGTGTTTTATATTTCCTGGCCAATGCACAAATTGTTCGGTATTCCACATTACTCAACATTGTTCCTACACGCATTTGTCGAACAATGAAATGTACAACTAAAAGTTATGCTCAAACGGTCATAAATATTTTTATCGTGAAATTGCATAATAAATAACTGTAGAATACACTGAAAATATTTTTTTCAAAGAATTTCACTTGAATGGGTTTACAATAAAACTGTACTCCCCTTCAAGTTTTTTTATTACTCAAATCCACGATAAGGGAAAATGAAATATTATCCACGTTATTATCATATTGTTCAGAGGGTGCAACGGAGTTCTTCGCTCTCCCTCATTTATTCGAAGGGTGGCTACCACTCATAACAGGTGAACATAGTCTAAGTTACAGGTGCTCAAAATCAGTGCGTCTATTGTTAGTGGTTCACATGATGTTTAGTACATTTTCCAAGAAGGAATGGTCCATGCATATTTAACGAATTGTCATTGTCTCTTTAATAATCGGTACTTGTGCATTTAAATCTGACGAAAATAAAAGATTCAAAAATCATTATTTTAACACAGAATAAATGAATAGACCCATAATTTTTACATCACTCTTATGCGAGTTCCTGTTCTTAATCATCAATGTGTCAATTTAAAAAAAAAAAAATACAATGTTTAGTTGAGTAGTTTAAAACCATACCTGTAAATACTAGCTTTCATTTTAAACATAGGTAATTAATTTACCTTAAATGATTACCTATGCCATTTAATTATTATTTTTATTTTCAAATTATGAAACTTACCGAAGCGAAAATATGATACTACTTTCTCGTACGAATCATAATATTGTACTTTTCATTCCAAACATAAATATTAAAAACGGCTTCAATAAATACAATTTTTTTAATTTTTCCAAATGGATAAATTGAAATATAAAAAAAATCATATTTACACAAACGCTGTGTAATGCATATTATAATAATATAATATCATAAACATTTGTACACAAAAATATTTAATTAACATGACATGTACTACTTACAATAAACGGGAGTGTATTGCTGTATTTATTATAATAATTGTGAAATACAAGAGTAACTTGACAACCATTTAAACAATTATTTTATTATATTAAATCGATTTTTCTTATGGGTTTAATTTTGGAAATTTTGCAACCGCGGACGATGCCGTCGGCCACGTACAATGTGAAGGTGAATAGGAAACAGCAGTCTGTAATACAAAGTGATTTGGCAAAGAGGAGGAGTGAGCGGCGTACAGTAAACCGACAAACCGTACGATGTGAATCACTGTTAGAGCCGGTGGATTTCTTTTGTTTCCCCGCCCCGTAACCGTATATTATTTTTATAAATAAAATATACTTTGTTGCTCTCTACTACTGCCGCCCGGTATCTGCGGCCGTTAGCCGACGCTGTTGCATTGGTTCGTAATGAACCTGAAACAAGTTTTACCTTGAAGTCTACCGAGGAGTGCCGGATGAAACCTGACTAGACCAAAACATACCAATGCCATCGACATCGACGTTTTATCGTCGCAGTACTTTTCTTTTAACCATTAAATCTCATTAAATCATTGAGTTAACGTTAAGAAATAAGTGTACACTTTCAACGGTGGCTTTTTTCGCCAAATTCATCGCCGTCAGTTTGGCCCCGAGCCAGTTTTTTTTTTTTTTTTTTTTGAATCTTTATATTTATATATATGCGTACGAGGAAAAAAGTGGTTTTACGAGTGGTAGCGAGAATTAAATCGAAAAAATTACGGTTCGTGATACAAGGCCGTAAATCCACATTCGGGTGCTGAAAAAAAAAAAAACAATTGCTAAATGCATCTAATTAACCCTTCGAAATTATATCGATTTTAGTCGTCTCGAGGATGCCACAGTTATGTAGGTACGATTGCTGACAGCAGCATATCAGTAAAAGACGGTTCTATTTAAACAAATAACTGAATCCTTTATCCAGACGATACATCCGTAGAGGCCATCAGTGTTCAGTGTCCTTTGGTGGCCCCAATCATGGTCGCTCGCACTAGTGGTCTAGTCTATGGCTACGCGATAGACAGGACAATGGCACTGAAAATTTACGGCTGTAAACGATTATTATATTTTATTCCACGTCATAAAACGTAGGTACAACAAACAAACAGAAAAACTCATTTCCCTACCTATTTGAAGACAAGCCAAAGGTTTTATTGTGGTTACTGTGTAGGTATTATACATATACAATACATTCACTTTCGAAGATGATTATAACGGATTAACGAATGCATACGTGGCATAATGTAAAATCATTAATCTTTACGCGTTTCTTCGGGGAAAATACGTTTTACACCCATCGTTATTTTAAAATAATAAAAAAACGCGATGCAGCTATAATTTTCGAGATAAAATCAGAAACAATTAAACCGTTTATGTGTATAACAAAATCGATTTTCCGCGTTTTAAAACGTTTACTCCCCATAAAAATCGACTCGATTATAAACTAGCGCGTTACAATGTATCGCGTATTTCATGCTTTGGAAATAACAAACACCACCACCACCACCACCACCACCAGTGCCTTTTGTCTGAAAATTGTGAAACGTTTCGACCATATGTAGCTGAGTATACTCAACGGCTAACACATGTCCTGCATTCAATATAAGTATCGGGTTGGATCGTGGCCGAACATAAATTTATCTTCTAAGCAGAGAATTATTTGCACCGTACGTATTATATACATGCGTACAATGCTGTACGCATGTATATAATAATATATTATAATATAAAAGTATGCATTGTCACACACTCGTGTGACACTGCACGTATATATACCGTTATACACCCATTAAATAGAGTTCCATTAATTTTGTCGCATATATAATATTATTATATATTATGCATACATTTTTCCGTACGCATAAAATATCATCTGCGTATGACCCACGCGCGCGCGTTCAAAGTAAAAACAATCGCAATATTACGGGCGAGAAACACCCACATTCATTGTTATTCATAGCGGTGAACGGCAGAACGTCAGAATAACGTTATTACAGGGCCAAAATCCTTGAAATTCGTTTTTCGGGGTTCGTGAAAGATAACGTGGAAGTAAAAAAATATTGCCGACGTGCGCACGTGTTGTCGGCGTGTCCCGTAAAGTGTATACGCGCTCAAGTCACGTATTGATTGTGTCGTCCTGATTGGTTTGATTTTAAATAATGATAAAATTTAAATTATACGCGTGCATATATAGGTACACCGTCTGCACGTCGCCGCACCGTTGTTAAAAGTATTTTGTCCTTGAGAGATTTTAACGACCGACTATTATAGACAGACATGAACTTTACTTTGCCTTGAACTTGGTTAATGATTTGAAATTCAGCAAGTATTTCGCACGGCTATACCTATAGTTGTATTGTGTACGTATTATTATGATTGTACCCACACATGCGCGTTAGCGCGAACGCGTGCGTACACACACATGCACACATACACATATACACTTACCTACACGCAGGCACGCACAGATGCATGTACACGTCTAAATAGAATAATAATAAAAAAAAAAAAAAAAACGAGTTTTACTAGTCACGCTCTAAGATTTGTTCACACAAAACCATCGATAATAATTCAGAGTCGTGAAAAAGCAGCGCGTACACCGACGTGATATAATGCAATTCTATGGCTGCGAAAATCTGATTCAATTTATTTCCACCGAAAATTTTATGCTTTTTGCTCTTTCGAGTGTAGCGATGGAAGAAAAAAAACTGTCAGCATTACGGTGAATAATCTTTGAGGTAAAATTGTCGGTTGGATGTGTAATGTTTTCTGTGCAGGTTGCCGAGTGCAACGACATTGATCGTTACGGTTGGTGGGAGGAAAACAGTTTTTCTATTTTCCTTCCGTACCCAATAGCTTTATAGCGGAACGGAAGATTGCTTGTATACAGATGACCCAGAATACCTAGACGGCGTATAGTTTTCACGTAAATATGTATTCAAGTTGGATTCTGCTGATTTTTATTAAATCATTTGTGAATTTTCGTATGTCGATATTACCGATGCGTAGTGAACGCAGTCTTAAAGCCCGAGAATCCGGTTACAACCGTTTGTCCGGTAGTCGTGACGTGACCAAATCAGGTTCTAACTACAATATTATATTTATTTTTTTTGTAGACGTCCTACTTCCATTATGGCGTACATATAGTGAACGTAGCCATCGAGTATCACGAAAGTTCACAAAACTCATTTCTACGCATTTAAAACTTGCGGTTTAATGCAAAAACCAACGTGTTTTATATTGAATAGGTGCAATATACATACACACACCCGAACCCACACACATCTTCTATACAATCGGTTACGACAAATGACTGAATCGTTTTTTTCGGTATGATGATTTGCATTATTGTTGTATCTACGACAACAGTTTTGGTCATGAAATAAAATACTGTTTGTAGTAGCATGTCTCTGAGATAATTATTATCGCAGTAGGTAGGTGGTAAAGTCAGGGTGCTGTACACCATAATAAAATCTAGCCTTGAAAAAAGCTATTCTTTTTATTCGTCCCGTTTTGTCGGAGACGGTTGACGACGACAAAGACTCGGTCAAATAACGTTAAAGCCGGCAACGTGAATTATGGTTTTATTATAGTCTGGGCGGTAAAGGGTTGTTCGTCGGTTACGCCTTAATGTGAGTACAATATAATGATAATATATATATAACGCGCCGCTTGTTTATTCGGGGATAAATATGACCTTGTTGCGGTGTAGTTCCAATAACAATCATCCTTGGACCATAATCATACAACAAATGGTCGGAACAAGTATGTAAGGGGTTGGAGGGTCGCGCGTTACGTGTATTTTGTGATATACCTATGTAAGAGCATTAAATGTGTGACAAAGTTCAGATGCTTCTAATGGTAATAATTATAGGTTGGCAATATTTTTTTCATACCCCCATTACCGTCGTGTATTACGTGTCGTGATCGGAATCGAAGATTTTATCAATATCGAGTTTAACATTTTATATTGATATTATTTATTATAAATTTCCATAATTCCATAAGTCATTAAATATTAAGACGTAGGTATATTGTATATATAATACAATGCGATATAGAATACAATATAAATCACAAATTGTTAATTACTAATACTTTATATTTTATTACCGGTTATTGTGAAGTAACGAAATAAAACATTAGTAAAATCAAACCTTTTGGTATAGCCCACCTCTAATAATTATACGTAAACATATACCGAACGATTATAAAATGGTTTGGATGACGGACAGAACATACCTATTAACCTACCAAAAAAGCGTAATCATGTGATACAGTGTCATTACTGGGAGACTTTATTGTTTTATAATTAACCAAGTTATTGATAAAAAGTTTGACTGATTCTGATTTCACTGTAAGACTTCACTACATGCGCTTCAATAAGGAATTTACCACTCAACAACCCAGGGTTATACCATGATCAAAAACCATCATTCGCGTAAATTTAAATGTTTATAAATAGTGTGTAACAACTACTATTTCTTGACGAAGTACCTCTACGGGGAGGTTTCTTTGTTCTGTTTTCTTGTGATATACCTATTTACATAGGTTTATTAGAAATTATAAATTAAGCTTATTGTTGAAAAACGATTGTATGTGTTAATGTTATAAAAACATATTCATTGAGTAATGTGTTTTTGTTTTATTTTGCAGAAAAAACTGCTCTAAAAAAAGAAGAAGAAAATGACGACCGAATCGAACGAGAATCCCGGACCAGATCCGTATCACCAGTCCATCGACCTAGTCCCGCGTCATCCGCGGAGCATCCTACCACGACTGTCTTCTGCACACCGTCGCCAGACTGGAACCCGCCGCCGAAACGGCGATTCATCGCCACTTCGGACGGTGACAACATACCGTACGGCAGCAAAGACAGCCTGCAAATTACTCTGCAATCTGAAACATCCGCAATCAAAGTGGAAGAAGAAACGCCGGCAACGAGTCCGGTCCCAGAGGTCGAACGGAAATCGCGATCGGCCCCTCCTCCGGCCGCACCGACACCACCAGCACCGACACCGGCCTTGACACCTACACCGACACCGACACCGGCCACGACACCCAAATTGACTCCGGCGCCGACACCGACGCCCAAGTGTCATCAAGTCTCCGTGATCCAGAGAACGCCCGCGGCTGTCAAATCGCCACCCATCAAGTTGCCGACCGTCAAACCGTCGACTTTCAGCAAATCGCCCGCCGTCGACCACACGTCGTCACCCGCGACCGTCTGCAGATCGCCGCCCGCGTCCGTATGCAAATCGACTGGGGCCTTCAGCAAAGTGCCCAAGATAATAATTAAATCGCCCAATTTGAGCAGGTCGCCGACCGTCTGCCCAAAAAAACTGCTGACTCGCGCGCCGGCCACCGGTGGCGACACGACGTCGACGGTCCAAGAACCGGAACAGGACGCGCCCATCGATTATCACGTGCCCAAAAAAGAACCCGACTCCGACATGGAAATAGTACAGGCGATCAAGAACAAGTTCTCGATCACGCTGCGTGGACAGTTGATCTCGGCGCCGAACGGCATTATCACGGCCGCGGCGGGCCGAGGCCGGAGCAGCGGCAATCAACAGGGAGGCTGCGGCGGTGGCGGCGGCGGCGGCGGAGGTGGTGCCGGCGGAAACGCGAATTCCGGTTCGAACCGCGGCGGGTCACTGCACTCGTACACGCTTGGTGGCGGCGGTGGTGGTGGTGGCGGGCCCGCCGGAATCTTGGGCGGTGGCGGCGGAGGGGGCGGCATGGCCCCCGGCGGAGGCGGCATGAACCCTGGAGGCAACGGTAAACTGTTTGCCGGACCGAATAGCCCCGTGTCGCTGCCGCCGTTCCACGAGAGCCTCATCAAGTCCGGTGGAAACTGCTACTCCAACCAATACAATCAGTACCACATGATGATGACCGATCAGATGTGTTTCAACAACGACACCGGCCAAAACCTAACGGTCGGCGGGGGCGGCGGTCATTTCTCCGTAGGCCTGGATGCCGGGCCGCCCAAACAGTATTCGCTGCTGCAGAACGCCTCGTCGCTAGGCATCGACATCAAGGAAGATGACTGCGAGGACCTTTCTAGCTACGTCAAGGAATCCAACGGTTTCGACACGCTGATGGCCGACTCGGAAAACGGCGCGTCCAGTGACCCGCTCCAATTTACGGCCACTCTCACGTTCGCCGGTCCCACGGACCCCGACTTTTTGGACAGTCTCAACGACGCGGCCGAATTATTTTTCAAAGAAGTAAATATTCGTTAAAATATTGAAAACCATTATACATAGATTATAAGAACGAGTATATAAAAAAATAAATAAAAATAAATCAATGTGTAGTTATTTAACAATAACTGTACAATGGTTTTTTATATTAATATAAAAATGTAAATATAAATAAAATAAAATGGTATGAAATAGTCGTCATGTTAAACAAAATATTAATGAAAAGAAAAAGCTTTATTTAAATTTTTTTTTTATTATTAATTCCAATGCTTCTTTCTTTAATAATAATATAAATCAGGGATGGACCCTGGGTGGTTGTGGAAGATATGGGTTAAACTGGATACACGGAAAAATATCCTTATACGAGAAAGAACACATACAAAATTTTCTATACGCCAAAATGGCCAGAGGAAAATATACCGAATTAAGAAATCGACCAAAAAAAACAATTAATTCAATAACAATTTACCATATAAATATAAATTTTATCTCAGAGTGTAGTTCCAGTAAATAATTTCGCCTATTTCAAATTACATGAAGCTTTTTACTCACATACATAAAATACGTTGTACTATCATACAACATATCTAATAATATGCGTACATTTATATTCCATTTATATAAATAGTTAAGGAGCAAGACCCCCACATTAAATTCTGAGCTTTTGTACTAGATGTTTATCCAGGCTCTTTACAAAACTTTCAATAATACAAATTACCATTAATTATTAAAAATCAATATTCTTAAGAATTTTGATAGTAATGATATTTATTTTTATTTTTTTATTACAATATTATCTAAATGAGAAAAAATTCCGGATGTACTTTGGACCATCGGTATTCTCATTCCTCATAAAATTTTATTAGATAAAAGTTTTTTCTCGTTCTTGGGAAAAGGATTGAAAGGTTTGAAAAATTATCTCGCAAATGTACTTTGATATTTACTTAGTATCAAGTAACTTGATACAATTTCAAATCTAAAATGTTACTCTTTGAAACTTATGAATAAATATTTCTATACTTAAATATATACACATAAAAAAAAATAAATAACCTTCATTGTAAAACACTAGCTTGATCGTTCTACTCAAAATCTGAAAAAAATATTTTTTAATTTATATTTATATATATTTGTGGGAGAGGAGGGAGTAGATTTTATTTTACGGACTTAATAAGCTCGAGGAATGTTATTTTATAATATTAAATATAAAATAAGTATTAATTATAAATAAGTAAGGCTCTTGTGCTTGAAGTACAATAGCTCCATGCCCTTTTGGGATCCCTTAAGGAGTTTAATGTTATTGAATGAATGCAAACGTACATCAATACAAATTACAAAACATTTTACCTGTTAAACATATAATTTGAAATAGTACACAATTTTACCTCCTTGAAAATAAAAAATTCTATATAATATATGTACTTCTAGAATAGTAAAAGTTATATGAGTAATTTATAAATGTCGATAATATTGTACAATATTTACAATACATCATTTCTTTTCAAAATGCAGAAAAGCTTTCCTACCGTGTCTATACGTATTTTACGTCGATACGAGTTTTTATATTGTTATACTCTAAATTTATAATAGTAATAGTATTATAGGTACTCACAGGGGCACCCGCAGGGGGGGGGCAGTGGGTGCCATTGGACCCACTGAGAATTTTTCGCCGAACAAAAAAAAAAAAAAGGCATTCTATAACTTTTGCACATAGTGACGAAGTTATTTGGTTTTTTACGTTTTAACATCAATCTATAGATTAACATGTTACGTGTATTATAAACGAATGGTGTTTTACACAGAATATTCTAATTAAATCGAATTAATAGTAAAAATGATCAAAATTCGAAATCAAGAATCGGAAATGTTAAATAATTTATTTCTGATACATATGCACAAGAACCAATATGAAGATTTAATTTTTTTTGAAAAACAAAAAATTGAGTACTATAGATAATTTTGAATTAAACGTTAGATTGTTATTTCTGTTGTTTAATTAATACACTTCTTTATTTATTTTATTACACAGTATATTTTATAATTAATTAATTTATTTTTTTTTAATTAACATCAAAGTTATATTTATTATGTAAATGTTATAATATATATAATGTCATATACCTATGTATATATATATATTATATGTAATGTATACTATAGAATTAATTTTGCACCCACTGAGAAAATTTTCTGCGGGCACCCCTGGGTACTCATGAGTTGTCAGTGTACGGAATTCTCTAGATAATTATTTAGTTATCTTTTATACTATAAAATGTATCTATATCTAGATTGGTACATCATTTTAAGTTATTTACATTTTCATCTTAATTTCATCGATTTTTCAATTTTATTTTAATAAACCATAAAATCGTAGTGAAGTTAACTAAAATAGTAATTAAAAAGATAATAATAAAATATATTATACCTAATTAATTAAATATAAATAGCTAAACAAAATTAATTCTGAAAAAAGCTATTCACCCTTTTTCTTATCTAGATAAAAATGCATATATTTTTATCAAAATCATTTTTAATTTGTCTTTTCCAAACACTACATTTCGTACACAATACACATAATGTGACCATTGAACACTGCAGCAGTATTAACAACGTAAGATAATTATTGAATCATACATAACTAAATATTTTAAAATATTTTTATGACTCAAGATTATTAACTGGAACGAAGGCTTCTATTCATGAAAATTCAACTGTAAGACTTTTACTATTGTATATACAGGTATACTAAACAGTTATCTACTAATTTCTTTAAGCCATTATTGTATTTGGCCATATTTTCCCCAGGCCATTTTGGTTCTTGGACATTTCAGTACAAAGAAAATTTTTCTTATCCATTTTTTATGAGGACATTTTTACTGTCTACTAGTTTTGGGAAGTCAGCTTATCCACAGTTATTCTCCCGATATTACGTGGCCCCTATTCTGACAAAAAATATTTTTTATTTGAAAAAAATATGAACGATAACAATTTAACAATTTAAATATAATACCTAATCATTTAAAAACCATACATAAGTCACTCTCGAATCTCAATTATAATAATAATAATGCGTCTCTATAGAATGTTAATTTTCCATTTATTAATACCACAAAACATGCACTGATACAGCAGCAGTTATCCACTATGATATGGCGTTTAGTATATTTAGACATAGATATAATATTCTTCATCTTCTTTCACATTAATCAATAATACATTTAATTGATACAAATTAAACAATAATTTATTACAATGAATTTATTGATCGAGACATATACACTTAAAATTATCAAAATAATCGCTAAAAGAAGCAATCGACACTATTACTGTAAGCAATAAAAAAACAGCAAAAAAACCTATCTTAGAAATGATATAATTGCTACGATATAGAAAAAATTGGACATCCCTTCACTTTCAAACTGTTCCTGTTATACAATAAAGTATAAAATACTATAGTTATTTACGCCCGTTGACGCGGTCCGTACCGTCATAGGTACAAAATTAAGTACATCGTCAGTTAGTGCACCGCGTGCTTCCTCAGCCGCACAACGTGGACACCAACCTAAGTACATTGTGAGTGAAAAGATAAGTCACGGTGGCCCAGTTATTACGTACCCAGCTTTTGGGTACGTAGGGTCGCGGATTCAAACCCTTATCGTAGGTATATTATTTTTTCATTCATTTTCCCCATATACAATATTGACATGCCACGTGACCTGCGTGGATTCGGTCGTGTCACCGTATTAAGTAGGTATGTATTTCTAAAACTATAAAAATCATTAACGCAAGTTTATCATTTTTTGGAACTAATTTTATTCCGTTTAATTAATTAAATAAACAATAACAATAAATTTGAAAAAAAATACATCATTCTAAAAACTAATAACTTGTCGCGTAAATCACACCGTGGTGGTGAAATAATATTGTTTATCGCAATCAGTTATATACAAAGAATAAATAATTATAGATTAATTTTACACTATGTAGCGTAATAGACTACAAAGGTAAAATTATTTTTAATGTAATAAAAGGTAGAAAAACAAGAAAAATTATTTTTTCTATTGAAAAAACAAAAATAATAATTTTTAAATTTCATACTTAAAATCTTTATTACATTTAACGCATTTTCATAACTCTCTAATGTATTTTATGTTATGCCAAAAAATAATCAAATGCTAAACTAAGTGCCTTGTTAATAATTTGTAAAAAATTTGGGATTATAAATTATTACTTCGATTTTTCAGCCTCAAGAGTGCATACCTCCTACGCTCGTGGAACAACCACTTCACATGTTCAACGAACCTAATAGAAACAGTTTTCCGGAGCCACAATCGGAAAAACGAAATTACCTACAGCAAAGTAATACTAACAACAACAATAATAACACTAACAACAATAACAACGGACAGCCAGTGGTGTGCCGAAGTAACTACGGTAGCTATGACATGTCTAAAGACCGACTGTCACATGGAAATTTCGAAGACTCCAACCAACAGTTGCAACAATTACAAATACAAGTGCAGCTGCAACAACCACAAAACGTAGAAGTAAGATTTTGTCCACTATTCTCATTCTCCCAATGGTATATGAAATGTTTCGCATATTAACATGTTGTTATATATATAGGCTTGTAGACAAATGATGTTGTCTCCGGGTTTGTCGTCACTGGAAATGGACTCCAACACTAGCATGTCGGCTCCGTCCCCGGCCAGCGTCAGTATGGACGGCACGATGTCATCGCTGACTCCACCACCGCAAAACGGCAAAGACTCCAGCAACTCTGGTCTAGACGTGAGAGTTCTACAACATAGGGTGAGAAAGACCACCCCACCCGTAGAGAAACCCAAATATTCTTCTTTCACCAGTACATTGACGGCAAAAGTACATGTTCTTTGCTCTCTTTCTTTACCCCCGATACCGCCCAGGGCCCATTGTGTGTGCTAATGTCAAATTTCTAAATTTACAGCTCGGCCTTCCCAATGACTTGCCGTTCGAGTTCGTAAACGGAGGCCACGGCATCAAGAATCCACTAGCTAACCACGACCAACTACCTCCACCAGCAACCCTTACTAGAGCTCCCGAACCAGAGAGAATGGCAGCGCCCCCGGCAATTTCAATTGTCAATACGACCCCTGAGCCGGCCG
This sequence comes from Stegophylla sp. TES_Ste_2020, assembly GCA_025469315.1. NCBI lineage: Eukaryota > Metazoa > Arthropoda > Insecta > Hemiptera > Aphididae > Stegophylla > Stegophylla sp. TES_Ste_2020. The sequence continues at coordinate 8,798 of JAIPRM010002227.1, read as the reverse complement.
AGACAAACCACAAGAACGGTTCAAAGTTCTGTTGCAACCTCTGTTCTAAGACGTTCAACCTGCAGCGTTTGTTGAACAGACACATGAAATGTCACAGTGACGTGAAACGATACCTGTGCACATTCTGTGGCAAAGGTTTCAACGACACGTTTGACTTGAAACGACACACAAGAACTCATACTGGTAAGTTTATCATATTTCTTGTATAAGGCATACATCAAAAAGCTACGATTCTAGGACTAATTGGGATAGGGGATGGGGTAGTATTAAGTGACAACTTCAAATTTAAATAAGACTTGGAAACTCGTCAGGTTTTCCTCACATTTATTTATTTTGCATATAATTTATATGTTATTACATTTTTGTTTTATTTTCTCAAGTTGAGTTTACAATTAATATTTTAATACAAATATTTATATGTTGTCATTCGCTATAAACTATTATGTACCTCCAAGTTCAAAATTTGTTCATTCTATAAAATTTAAGGAGCTTTTTAGACTTTATAAAACAAGTAGTGCAGTCTTATAATATAAACTTTAATAAATATTCAAAATATAGAACCAAATGTTTTTGAAAAATATTGATAGATTACATGAAATGCCTACTTTTTTCCAAACAAACTTACATGTTGTAAGACTGTTTTATAATTTTATGTTAATTACACAATTAGATGTGTTAGAATGTTAGAATGTTAGATAGTCGATACACAGTTGTGTATCACTGTATCACAGTTGTGATAACCAGTTGGTTAACAGACTGGCGAGTGCCCAAAAATTATCCGATTTCCTGCCTGTGATATTTTTACTATACGAATTTGTAATTATAATACTGGTGAAGTAATGAAAGGATTTACAAGATTACCTCATACATTCGCATTAGAAAATTATATGTTTTAGTTTTAATTACCTATTTTTTTATAATATGCACTAATGCAATAATACTAACAAATTATTTAAATTTTTATTATTGAAGTATGTGTTGGGTAACTTGATACTGTAGAATATAGTATAGCATATTTGTGAAAAAAATAATAAATTGAAAATATTATTATGAAGATTAACGTTATAACTTATAAAAATTATTAATAAAACAATAAATACAGCACTTAAATATAGTTAAAATATTTTCTATAAACAGTAAACTATAACCTGTTACAACTATATAAATACATTCTTGCATACACTCCTGACCAGCCTGTAGTAAGAAAGCTACCTTTTTTCAACATAACGTAACTTTTGCCTAGATTTGTCCTGGGACTACTCTGCTTATATTTCGGCTTCTTTTTTTAGTGACATTGACTAACGCGCAGTGTTTTATGCTGTCCACAGGTGTCCGGCCGTACAAATGCAATTTGTGCGAGAAATCATTCACCCAACGCTGTTCTCTAGAATCTCACTGTTTGAAAGTACATGGCGTACACCACCAATACGCTTACAAAGAGAGGAGGACAAAGGTATGTGTAACCGCATGGCGTCACTGCCATCGTCGTCGTCAGTATACGTATTATAATAAGATTGTTATTATTATATTACGCCGGTTGACAATAATAATAATAATAATAATAATATATAGCGTAGACCGTGTCTAATGCCGTATTGTATGGTGTGCGTTACAGATGTACGTCTGCGAGGAGTGCGGGCACACTACTAACGAGCCCGAAGTCCATTACATTCATTTGAAAGAGAAACACCCGTACAGCCCCGCGCTGCTCAAGTTCTATGACAAGAGACACTTCAAGTTCACAAACTCAAACTTTGCAAACATGTTGCTTCAAGTACGCACATAATATTGAGTTGATTGTATACACGCGCATTGCTAGACTGACCAAAATGTTAAATTAAATTTAACAAATATTTTTAATTACGTAGAACTTAATGTTTTTTCGATAACAAAAATTTATTCTGTATATTATTTGTCCTTTGGCTTCGAAAATAACACAAACAACGTGCACGACGAAATATCTCCACCGAAATGTATCTTATCAATAGCATCTCTCGAGTGTAAAATATTTTCAATGAGTACTTGTTTGCAGATTTAAATAGCAAAAAATAAACACGTTTAAGAATTATAATTACGTCGAACTCCATCTCTTCCTTCAATTCATTATAAAATCTTTGGTTAGTTCCCTCTACTATTGCTTTTTCAAGTCAAGCACTATTCATATACTGCAATAAATGATCGCATAACAGAGAATTTTGACAGTTACAGGTGATTGTTGACATTTACCAGCAATTTCAGTGAATGTTGACTATATATTATTACAAATACCTCCCAATTAGGGTTGGGATACGTCCCGATTTAGTAGGACATTCATGATTTTTAATATACTTGTCCCGCATCCCCCCTCAATTCTTAGCGAGACGCGTATGTTATGAATTTTATGAATTTTTTCTTAGTCATCTCTCGTGTCCCATTTACAAGCGAGCGAGAGCAAAAAGTCCTGATTTTCTTACATTCACTTTTAATAAAATATTTTTAGCGTCTAAAATTAAAACAACGTTGATAGGTATGTTTTTAGTTTGTATACCTACTGTTTAAACATTCAGTCATCTCAATTGAATTTCGTTAAAATATTAGCTGTGTTTTTTGCTTTATATTAAAGATAATCTAATCTATCTATAATTTATTTATTGTTATTTATTTTTATTGTACGTTATCCCATTTTAAAATAAAGCGGGACGTCAATATTCAGATTTTTTTCAATATTACATTTCAAAAAGTTCCGTGTGTCCCAAGCTTAAAAAAAAAATACATCCCAACCCTAGTCCCAATATAGACATTTACCAGCGTTTGTAGACATACACAATAGGTATTTGGTAATATTAAGGAATTGAAAATCACGAGTCAATCTCGATAATCGTTTTATGAAAAAGGTTTTTGTTACATTTGCTCTACATTAGCATGACGTGTGAGATGTTATACATTGTGTGTAAGAATATTTCGTCGGAGATATTTCGCCGGAACTTATTTTGTCCGATGGCCGTTGAATATGCGGATAAATCTTCGTTATTTTGGATTTCAGGAGCATGAGGGACTAACGACCGGTTCTTTAAACATTTATCGGAATACGTTGAAAGTTAACCGTATTTGTTGAGTATCTGAAAATTAAAAAGTCTATTGTCTCGACGATTGTTCATCGTCGAGTAATTGTTTTCTAATAGAAATATTGAGTTATTATATTGTTTGGGTTTTGTAAATAATCATTATTGCGTTTTAAAACACTACAATTTTTACACTACTAACTCACATAGATATGTATATACAAATACATAAGTGTGTGTGAGTCTGTGGCTGTGTGTGTATGTTAAGTAATATTTGTAATGTTTCAATATGATTAGTGTAGGTTTTTGTAATTGTTAACAGTATCATTATTATTTTAAAATATTGTGTTGTAGTCATAATTCGATTATAACGGGCGACTAAGGCAATTGTTATTTTTAAATTATTAAAATGTAATATTATTATGTTTATTATATTCCAACTATTATAGCAGCTAAGTTATAGACTGTCGCTATATCAGAGGTCAGTATTTCGAATAATGTGATATTTAGTATCTCAATCTTTTGATATGTCGAACATATTTTTTTGTTTCACAAATGGCCTTTGATATATCGAAAGTCAATTTTAAGTAAATGAACATCTTAGTTTTGTTCTAATCATAAACTATGAATAATAGAGAAGCTAGTGCAACATATTAGTGGCTTTATCTTCTTACAGTGTTGGAATTCCTAGTTCTACACAGTGTCGGAAAAATTGAGGGAGTGAAGGGTACAGCCAATGACATACACTGAGGGAGGGATAAGGGACTAAAGCCCCCTCCCCATTGTTCATGTTATATTTTATTTGTGTGAAAAATTACAGTAAATTTAAAATTGGTTGCATGTTTTTTTTTTTTTATTGACAATGTTTTTGAATAACAAAGTTGAAAAAACGACCCATTTAATTTTTCTGTAGATCATAAAATGTTATTTAGACTGTACTAGTATATTTTAAGCATATTATTGTCGAAAAAATATTTTAGTTTGCATGATAACCTAATATCTATAGTTACAATAAATTCACAAAATCAATTTTAGTCATTTAGCGATTAGACAAATTTATCAAAAATAATGATCCTGAAAAATAAATGAAAATTTTCTAAACATGCCACCTATTTAAGTATTTATCAGATTCGATAAGGTTATCAAATTTAACTTATTTAAATATAACAATTTAAAATCATAAAATTACATAAGATAAAATATGAATAATACTTTTTGAATACTTTAATAAAAAAGTCATACTTTTTAGCTTTTTCTGTCATTAAAACAATGGCATAAAACAACTGAATTACGATTTAAAAATATTGTGTTTAACTATGTATTATATTAAAAATAAGGTATTATTTTTTTAATGGCTATACAAAAGCTTTAAATATTATCTTACACTTGGAAATTGGTGAAAATAGGAAATAGCTTAATACCATTAGTAGGATCTGAACAAACTAATAAATATTTTGGCTTTCCCCTAAAATAGTTTATTCTAATACCACCTAAACACTTCAACCCCCAAACATCAAGATCCGGCACTGGTTCTACGTACCTAATTTTAAATTAAACAAAAAAAAAATTAAAAAAAAAAAAATAATACAAAAAAATACAAAAAAAATAATTAACTTCGTTTCAAATTATTCTACTAAATTGTCTTGCGGTACCGCAAACACTAGGTATGCGATCTTCAGACAGTTGGAATAAAATTAGACTTCTTTAAATTATACTTAGGATGGACCCCAAAATGAAATTAAGCACACTCGCCTACAGAAGCTGAAGTTTATGGCATTGCTTGTGGTAATGGGCTCTTTGAATACAAATATGTATATATTTTTTTGTTATTATAACGTTTTAACGAGTAGAAATAATTAATAATTAAAAAGCCACTTTTGGGTCGGGTAGTGTGATATCCTAATGTATATCAAATCTCATTGAGTAGAAAATGAATTATTTACGTATGTCCTAAATATAATTCAATATAGGCAATTGAAAAGCCTTTGAAGTAAATATAGAAAAAAAAATTTTAAATGGGAAAGGAATTCATTCGATTTTTTCTAGATTGATTAGGTATCTAGTTTGTAATGTGAATATAAACCTGTGATAAACTTAATTTTATTTTTAAAAACATCCTAACTTGTATTTGTACTTGTAATAGTATTATATCGTCTTAAAGTAAGGTAAACAATATTATTTAGTGTGTAGGTGATTTTTACATTTTTACGTTGTACTCTTGTAAGTTATTTTAATATATTTTTATAATATTTTTAAATATTTTTACTATAACTATTTTTTACTTATTGGTAATCGAACGTTATTCTATGTATGCCTATGAACGCAAATATCCACCTCGCAACTATCACAATTAAATAGTAATATCTGTTTAGATTATAGAGATTTTTGTCATTATACGAACAGTCATAGGGGAAAAAATACTTTACACCACATATTATTCAAATTTTTGTTACCTTTCTTTGATTTGTTACCTATTTTATTAGACACCGTATCTCTATAATACCTACACGATGTAAGATGTTGTTCAAAAATTAGTAAAATTCAACTTTTGTTGGTATAATAGAACACTTTTTTGTTTACAAAATGAATGTAATTTTTTGTACTGTTTTGTTTAGCTTATTTATAATTTTACATATTATTTTAATGTAAAGTATGTCGAGTGTTCTCAGAAAATTTGATACACAACGTCAACTAATTTTTTTTAAATATATCTAAGAGGTGAACGTAATATAATAATATTATATAGTACTGGTTTAATAATTGTATATTTAATATTTATTTATTTTGCGATTAAATTCCAAATAATGTTAATACTTAATAATAGTTCATGTTTTTCAAATTATGAAAACTAAATTATTAAATCCTTATTATAATAATTATAATCGATATACATATTGTATTACAGTATATTATTATATTTTTTAGCCTATATTTGTATTGTTAAGCTCTGTTAAAATTCTGTACAAGTAATTTTGTTGATTTTATTTTTCGTCCAGTTATTTTAAATGAAATGACATTGCTTTAATTTAAATATTATATATATACATTGGAAAACACTATTATAATTGGCTGATGAGATGTTTACTTTAAAAATAATTGTTGTTTTATTTGCTATCCTTTATACCGAATCTAGTACTCTTTCGCTCAAATCCTAAATTCCAATATTAAATACGAATAGAAAATATTGTATTGTAGAGTTGGGTATGTTACTTAATATAAATTTTATGAAATCACCTTTTTTCTCTAGATACATCTTAAATGAAGTAAAATAATTTTCCATTGGGCTTTTTTCAATGCCCACTTACTAGAACAATTGATTTAGTTACTTTAGTACATGAAGCTTTTGAATCCAAGTTGCAAGTAGACAACTTCTATTATAAAATGTTATATAAGCTAACACAAAAAAAAAAAACAATTTGATTTATATGTCGTTTCACTGAAAAGTCTAATACTGATATACAACCATGATTTTAATGGATTTTCATTAGGTCACACGAACCAAGAAAAATATTGGGGAATCTTAGACGTATTTAGGAATTTGTGAAGGGGGGAGATATGAAATAATGTTTAATACGTAAAGATAAAACATAGTGAAAAATGTATAAACAAGCATTATTTATTTATATGTTTGCATAATTTATTATACCTAACAGTGTTTTTTCTTTCAAATTTACCAATCATATCGACAATCTATATTTTTGGTGTTTGGTGAATAGATTACATTGTCAATACAGTCAATATGCCCCAAAATCAATTAACTACTAGTAGTTTTAAGTTTATTTTGTCAAAAACCTACCTATCTAACCTCCTTTATAGCAATTCTGTCATAAGTTCTGCCTCTTTTTCAAATAAGAATAAACTTACCACGTATATACATGAGTAGAAGTTTGCAGTAATATTCTTCATTATAATAATATATTATTATAACATATTATAATAACAACTTTTTAATAGTTTCATAGAAAACAATTAATACCTGACATTGTTATATTTATATGAAACTAATGAAACACCTTGCGTTGTAAAAATTAAATAAATTATATGATTTGAAAAATAACTATTACAGCGCATAATTATGTGGTTGTTTAGTTGATCGGTTGTATGATTAGTTGTTATTCAATATTTTTATCACAATGCTCGAAGAGCTTTAATAAAATAACACATTAATGATTTTTCTGACGGCCCTGTAAAGAAAAAGTGTAATTTACATCATAGAAAAAAAGTCAAGGGGGGAGATATATCTCCCCAATCTCCCCCGCCCCCTAAACCGAACTGTACCGATCATATTGTCAATAATTTACAGTGTGTCCTTGAGTTCATCCGAAGGCACTCCGAGAAGTTTTAAATTGCCTTTTATCTTCTTGTACTGTACAACGCGTTGGTACTCTCTGTATATCGTTTCTAACATTCAGAGGATAAATCTAATCCACAATAGGTTTATTATATTGCCGTTAAATGTCGCTAATGCTCGCCTTAACTACACCTAATCCAATTTTGTTTGAACCTAGATGGAAAAGATGTAAGAACCTTAGTAAATGCTTTAAAAAGAGGCTACTGAGTGGTCGTATAACAGTATCTAATAGTATCAAGCTACTTAAGAAATTTTACTAACCATTAGGAAAATTCGTACCTCTTACCAGGTTGAAGAGCAACTTCAAAGTTTCACTATAGTACGTAAATCGTGGTAATTATTGTTGTTATAACACGTATAATCTTATGGTTCTAATTTTGTAAATAATTATAATCAAAAGCTGATAGATGTCTACAATTTTAAAATAAAAAAAAATCGGACATACTTCGCACCATTAGTATTATCTTCACACCTTGGGTGAGATACTCTTGGAAGCTATGTTGAATTTTAAAAAACCGATAAATCATTTTTTCAATAAAACAATTTTGAGCAAAATTTCAAATACTATATATACTATATAATAATAATAATTGTCGATAAAGTTATATTTAACAAAATATTATTTTATAAAGTCGGATACTCGATAATTGTGTGTGTGCGTGCGTGTGTGTGTGTGTGTGTGGCTGCATACGAATTGCGCCCTTAAAAAGGAAAAAAGACATCTCTACAGTCGAATCGTGGTTTTTACAGGACACAGTCGAATTGCGTCCGCAGTTTTTACACGGCACGTCCGAGTTGCGTCCGCTGTCCGTCAGCGTAGTTTAGTTTTCCGGGTGTTTGGTCGACTCCACTTCGCTACGCAAATCAAAAATATCCCTTGACATGTGCAACGTGGAGGCATTTCGGTTTGATAATCAACTTGCTGTGCGACGTGGGGAAATTTCGAAAACAAATGCAAAAAAAAAAACAGGCAGCTACAGACAAATTTTATAAAAAATGACAGTCCTCAGTCTGTAAAAGCGTACATATCATAAAAAAAACCGCGGACACATTTCGACTGTGTTGTATAAAAATCACGGACGCAACTCGGACAAAATATCATTTATGGACGCAATTCGGATGCGCCGGTGTGTGTGTGTGTACGTGTATGTGTGTGTGTGTGTGAGAGTGTGTGTGTGTGAGAGTGTGTGTGTGTGTGTGTGTGTGAGAGAGTGTGTGTGTGTGTGTGTTTGTGTGTGTGAGAGTGTGTGTGTGTGTGTGTGTGTGAGAGAGTGTGTGTGTGTGTGTGTGTGTGTGTGTGAGAGTGTGTGTGTGTGTGTGTGTGTGTGTGTGTGTGTGTGTGTGTGTGTGTGTGTGTGTGTGTGTGTGTGTGCGCGCGCGCGCGCGCGAAGGGAACCGTTCAAAAT
>JAIPRM010002226.1:14737-31778 GCA_025469315.1 Stegophylla sp. TES_Ste_2020 | reverse complement strand
GTAATGGAACCGGCCTAGTGCGCGACAGCACCAGGCTCGATTCTAGCCCGGCACTCCGAATTTTTGCATTTTTTTTTTCTTATATTATTAACTTCCTTCGTTCAGAATCGTTTTACTGAAGAAATGACTTATCATTTCTTTAAAATTTAATACGCCCGTCAAGAGAATACCACCCATCGTGCGAAGTACACCCATCGTGCGAAGTATGTCCGCTTTTTTATATTTTATTTTTTATTTTATTGAAATTATTTATAGAGTATTCATTAGGTGTATGTAAATATAATATTATGAAAATCAATTTTCGTTTTTCGTAAATGTTGTATGTAACTAAATAATTTATAGTTCAACATTTAATTTCAATTCTTCAAAACTGATAATTATTATTGTGTATTAGTTGAAGCTTCGTTCAGAATCGTTTGATTGAAGAAATTATTTATCGTTTCTTTGAAATACCACACACCCAACAAGAGTATCTGACCGGAGGAGTGAAAAATATCCGTGGTGCGAAGTATGACAGGTTTTTTTCAAATTGAAATAATGATATATTGTAAAAAAAGTTATTTCCATTCGTATATACATTATACACATAATATAAGTTTAATATATTATTGTAATTATACAATTCGTTTATTAATAATATTATACATTTTCAACTAAAGGAGAAAATTTATAGTTTTCTCAGTTTCATCCAACACTTCATCTGGTGTAACAAACACGTCTTTGTAAATCGCAAACAGTGTTGTTGTAGCTCGGAACCATTCATGTTATCTATCGTCGTACCCCACAAGGTGATAATGATAGGTCGTGTTCTCGACTTGTTGAACTTCACCTATAAATAGTAACTAATATCTAATAAGTGCTAAGGGACAGCGGAGCCCACAAATTGAAAATGGTGACGTAACAACTAGATACACTATGTCTCTATGGTCAATACTAGATCCCTGTAGACAACACTACTTTTTTTTAAATAATAAACAATGTATATGAAACCATTTTGGAAGCTATTTTCTTTTCTTAAAATCTAGTCTATCTTTGAATTTTAAACATATACATTTTTTCCAAGTACTTATATAATAAATTATTAAACAAAAAAATCCAAAGGGATGACACCCTGATCCCCGCCCCCGTGAGTACGCCACTGGTTGAAAACGATATTTTGGTGTTAACCTCAAGGTACCTTTTTGGCCACTCCCAATTAACATCGAAATCGATACAATGATTTAAAAAATAACATAATTTATAATAAAGCACTCGTATTCAAACAAAAAATACGTAGACAAAGCGCAACAACAATTTACAAAAATACAGTTTTTGAAGAGAACATTTAACTATCACATTTTATAATAATATGTACACATGGTAATGATGTATCACATATAGAAAGCTTATTATATTAATTATATAAAATATAATTTATTAACTTATTATTAATAATAAAAACATAATACAAACAAAACATTACAAAATAACATTTAAAACTCACTTTACAGTTATAGTAAAAATATTTTTAGGATTTTCTTTCACTGGCTCTTTCAAGTTAACTAGCCAATGTGAAGGACTCTTTTTTTGAATATTTTTAAGTACACTCCGAAAAATATCGAACCAGACGATTCCGAGAAAAGTGCATACAGCCACTTCTACGTAATAGCCATTTGATGTTACAATACAACTACCGCCTTTGCTTTTACACACCTAGTGAAGAAATATTTCAAAATTAAATTGATTAAATTGAAATAATATTTGTAACAATTATTTTCAATAATTTTAAGTCGCAATATTCGATAATTTAATTCAAAAAAGTATGCGGAAATACAAAGTTTTCATTATTTTTAAAATGATCTCATTGTAACATAACAATATACTTTTTCTATTTTCTATAAGTCTATTCAAGTTTAGAAATACAGATGGCGGCGCGACTAATTTCTTTCGGCGCAGTCAGGCCACGCCTATTGTTTACCCCTAACTGAATCAAATATCTGCTTGTTTACCAGGTTTTTGGTCTACTCGGCTTTGCTCTGCAAATCAAAAATATTCCTCGGCTTACAAAGTCGAAAAAACTTATATGTGGAGTTACGGTGTAAAAATAATTATTTTCGGTGTAAAGAAAGTTTTATAAAATGGCCGCTATGCATGCGAAGTTACGGCGCACCGAAAAAAACTATTATTCCCTGTTGCCTAGTAAAAAGACACGTTTATTTTTAATAATTCAAACTTTTTTTAGATATTAAATAAATAAGTGTGCTTCGCACCTCGAGTGGGATACTCCCTACGAGTGTGTTGAATTTTAAAGAAACTATTATAAATCATTTCTTCAATAAAATGATTCTGACCGGAGCTTCTATTAAAACACAACAATAATAATAATTATCAGTTCAGAAATTATATTTTTGTATTTTACGTATTACACCAGATTTACATTGCGAAAATGGCTTAATAATTGTACCTAAAGAGAAACATGAATAAAGCGAAAAGAAACCGATGTGTACAGCTCACTGCGTTCATAAAAATACGGCACAATCGCTCGACAGCGATTGTGAAACAGCACCGATACGCAATCAAAATAGTAAACGTAAGTACAATAGTGTATTTTTAAGTTATTTCTTCACAATGCTGGTCAACAATAGACTAATGTGACGACGTTAGTCCTAGTATCATGCTTTCACTGAAACCACGCCCATGCGCAGTAGTCGGCCGCCGTCTGTGTTTCTAAACTTGAATAGACTATAATTTATTATGTATGGGTATATGTAAACTCCCCTAAATTTAAGTAAATTCTCCTAAAGATGAAAATTCTTATCTCTTTTTTTTCTTATCAAATAGTAAACTCCCCTTAAATTTATTTTGCTACCCTATTACTTTTATGTTAACTCCCCTAAAAATTATTTTAGGGGAGTTTACAGCATTTCATTTAGGGGAGTTTACAATCTCCCTTATGTATCAGGTTCACACATTTTCATACTTTCAAAAAAATTTACTTTAACTATTTATTTGATATTACAAAAATGGATGTTTGTGATTCAAAGCTGAGAGCAGTAACGAGTTAAAAATATGGTTGGTCGTAAATAAATTAAATTTATTTCTAAAACGTTATTTAACAATTTATTGTATGAAAAACTATATATTCAAACTTTTATTTAATTAGTTTTATATGTCTTTTACGAAAATGGTTCATTTGTCATTTTTATGAGAATATAATTGATATCGGCGATATTTTATACGGTAATTAGAAAAAAAACTTTTTATTTGTTTAATTTATTAATTTTGTTTTTTTTTCTTTAATGTTAATTTTCTTGTTTAATTATTTTCTTAAAATCGTTAAGTTAACATAGTTTGGCTCAAGTTCACTTTTATTTTAAATTAATTTTAACCAAACTTAGTTAGTTTTTTTTTTTTACAGATAACTTGTACTAGCCAAAAAAATGTTTGAACTTGCCTAAATTTATTGAAACTTTCATTTTGTAATTAAATTATTAATTATCACGAAACCGTTAATTATAATAATGTAGAATATAAATCAATGTGTGTATATTTGTTACATTGCATACGTTATACAGTATACGCTGACCAAAAGTAACACAACAAAATATATTTCATTAATGAATTTGAATTGATTGATAAATCATATTCGGATATAGGTCTCTGCTTACGTTTTGAAGAGCTAGCGTAGAGCAACTGTTGTTGGAATCAAACGAACATTTTTTGAACGTCAGCAAATCGACCATTTGAAGTGAAACAGTAGACGACCACGCATGGGCCAAATTTGAAAGTGTATTCAGTAACGTCATGTACGTGCCTCCGAAACGAGAATCACTTATCCGAGCATAAAATGATAACGCCGCTACGATCATAATGTCAACTAGAATCTAAAAAAAAAAAATTATGTTCGACCAGTTTGTCAGTTTATAAATAACTAATTTTCGATTCCCATCAATTCAAATTAACAATACGATTCAAAACACGCGATCGACAATTTTATTTAATCTGAATCATTCTAAAATTTCGAATAAAGTGTTCCTTGACTCCAATATTCGTTTTACACGAAATTTTACTCCACTATATGTATTTATTTTAATAATGATAAAATTATAATATGTTGATGAACTCACGTCGTGTACTGATATTATAAATACTAAAAGCGCATAGTAATATATTGGAACTTCTATGACGTCATTTGTTTTTATTAATTTAGGAGTATAATAAATTAGCACGACAAAAGGGACGTTCCAAAGCAATCTGAAATAAAAATTATTTAAAAATAAATACAATTTAAAGTGTACTCGTATAAATACTTACAAAACTAGATTATTTAACATTTTTACCCATGCTAGAATTGACAGTAATCGAGAACGAAAGAAGTCATTACCAAAGGGGTAAAAAGGAAATGTGGAGCATTATAATAAATAATTATTACTGAACAATTTTCCGATATTATGGAAATCCATATTCAAATCAATATTCAAATGTATCAAAGAAACCGGTGTAGATTAAAATAGAAGTTTAGGATTGATTATCGTTTGTGCAAGATAATTTATTTAGATTTTTAAATCCTTGACCTCCCTCCTTCAAAAATTAAGGTTCAACTACATTTCTGATCTATAGGTGGGCCGTACGAAATACTTTTAGACTTGTTTCAACAAAATGTCACGATCACGGACAAAACTGATAGAATACAAATAACAAATCATTTCTAAACCTTGCTCGGAATCTGAAATAATTAAAAACCCAGCTGGAAATCGTAGGCTCAGCTAAAAATTATTACCTTCTTACAACTTACTACACGACACACATTTAGTGAAGGACAATGAAACGTGTCGACATGATGATTATCACAACGACTAATTAATATTCGATTCATAGGTCTATTGTAACTGATGGAATATATTGGCGAAAAAAATAAGCGTGTGGTATTATAATTGTGTTTGCCTTTAATTGTAAAAAATATCAATTTCACCATGAGACTACTTAGTATTCATAGGTGCAATTAAGGGTTGCTTTAGGGGACTAATCCCCTCAAAATTACTCATAACCCCAAGATTTTTTAAAAATTACATAAGGTTAATACCTTTTTTTTTTTTGGGGGGGGGAGGGACTGAATCAATCAAATAAACATATTTGCCCCACCAAAATGTTTTCCTAGTTGCGCCAATGTTAACAAAATCGTTCATTTTGTGATGAAGTTGTCGGGCAAAAGTTTAGAATACGAATTATATGTTGAATATTACTTTCAATTAATAAAAAAAAATGCCGGACATACTTCGCACGACGGGTGTATTTAATTTTAAAGAAACGATAAATCATTTATTCAATAAAACGATTCTGAATGAGGGAAGTTAATAATAAAAAAAATAAATGAGGAAAAAAAAAATTTTAAAAAAATGTCTACAATTTTTTTCTTCACATTTTCAAAATTTTCTTACGCCAAAATCTTTCTTATATTATTTTCTATCAATGTTTAAATTTTCATATAGTTCGGATCAAAAAATGATGGTTTCCGAGTCGTTTTTGTCAAATTTTGGGTAGTTTTTTCCAAATAAAAGAAAAATTGAAGAATTGAGAAATTCAAAAAATGACCTCTCTAAAGTACAATCTAGAGGCAAATTCGGTTTTAAAAAGTTACTGATCGAAACTTTTGGACAAGTATTTCCATACGAAAAGTTGTACACAGAAGAAAAAAAAAAAAATAAATAAATAAACATCATTGTAAAATACTAGCTTCTTCACTTCGTTCAGAATCTAAAACGTTTGCGTCACGGTCTCACGCAAATGTAATATTATTGAAAGGATGAAAGCGACGGAAAACCGTAACTTCATGACGTATAGGAGTAGACGTCATAGTACTTCGTTTAGTAAATTCAAATGAAAAAAGATTTATAATAATACCTAATAAAACCTATTTTATTAAATTTTAGATTCTGAATAGCGCAAAGAAGCTTATGATTTAACGAATAACGATATGTACATGAATTATTCTTCTGTTATTAAATAACAATTTTGTTTAACATATTGATAATTACTATTATTATGCAACTGAAACTTCGTTCCGAATCGTTTTATCGATGAAATTATTTATCGTTTGTTTAAAATTTAACACGTCCACCATGTGTCCTGCTTTTTTTCGTTCGTTCAGAGCTGTTATAGAAAGAAGTTTTAGCTGAATTTTTTTTTTTTTTATATATTCTATTGAATTAATCGCAATAAAGATGACCCGAGTTTTTGTTTTTTTTTTTTTTTTTTTGTGAATTAAGTGTCAACGTGTAATAATATATAGTTCAATGCGTTTCGAGTGTCCCGACGGAACGACGTTTCCGGTGTGAACACTTAGGTCGAACCGATTCCGGAAATATACTGAAGTTTTTCGGGAATGACCCTGACGCGACTGTGTACGCCCTCGGCATTACCCGTGGGACCGGGACGTATCGCTAAATGCAAACGTTTCACTAATGCGTTTAGTGTGTATTGTATTGTATTGTATAGACGTGATAAAACGAGCCATGACGTAATAACGTAATATGGTTGACGATCAAAGGCGTGGTCAGGCTCATCAGCGTGCGCAGACATTCGCCCTGGGGAGCTTAGTAATGGGTAAAATCCCCCCCCCACTCCCAAATCCATAAAGTAAGTTGACTAACAAATAATAAATGACAAAAACTCGATTACTCGATTTGTTTGACTCTTATATATTCGAAAATCGAGAAATCGCCAAATAAACAACAAAAAATATGATTATTCAATTTAAACGGAAATTATTATTATATTATGCTTGATAATAATAATAAGAAAAATCAAATTCTGATTACCGATTTCTAATAACTGTGTTGATAGCTCGTGCATAAAATACCAGAAAAAATTCATTTTACATTTTTTCGTTTGTCAGATCCTTCCTGTATATATTATTTTATACTTGAAATATTGATAAATTTCAATACATACCAAGTAGCAGCTTCTTTGTACAGCGTATCGATTACCTTATAATAGTTAGTATAGTGTATTTCAGTGTTCTTTAACCAATGGGTCGTATAAGTTTAAAATATATTGGTGTAGGATACAAAATATATCAAAATATTCTCTTTTGTCACGTTTTGTTTATTAATTATATCCAATTTTAATTGCATATTATTCACTTTAAACGAATTGTGATATCGTTGAACTCCGTACACCAGACACGAACATAACTCAGTTCGTATTCGTATCAGCTATTATTAAATTATTTTATTGTAATGAATTAATTGTAATTGTTCAAGGCTGAACAAAATAATAATAATAATAATATATTCTTCCGGCGGTAGACACGGTAATGCGACGTATCATTTTAAACACATTTTGACAGTTGTAAACGATAGCTTTCGGAACATAGTATATTTTCACGTATGAGATATTAATTGAGTGAACCGCAAAAACTGTCATTATTCATCGCGATATACATTTCACGCGCAAACACAGCAGCCTGCATTGACGCCGCGCATTCAAAGCGTAAAAATAATATAATATTGACCTATTGTTTATGCGCACAGCCTCACTTTGCCATCAGTAGCGTAGCTGAAGCTCCACCAAGGAGGGTGTAAACTATTCTTAGCCTAAAATATTTTTTCATCATTCTTATAATAGAACGCTTGTTTTCTTTGCCGTCCAAATTTTTGACAATAATCGCGCCTTCTTACACATTCAGTCTCCTCAAACTTATTAAATAAACCATAGAACCATGTTATATTCATAAAATTAATAAAATATAGGTATAATTCGTAATTATGACAAAAGTAAAAAAAATTGACAGTACATACCAATGATTATTATAAATTTATAAATGAAACAGGTGTTTTATAAAAAAATAATGTATCATAATTTGTTTGATAATCTTGTTACCAAAAAAAAAGTCATTGTTGTCAATGACAAGTTGAATAAATTTTAACGAGTGTTTCTTATTTTCATTCAAAACAAAATTTTAAATCAAACATTATTCACTAGTATTAGTTAGTACAAGTATCAAAGTATAGTTGTAAATCGCCTTTTTCTTCTTCTTCTTCTTTTAAAAATGGCCCTCGGTAGATGAACGTTTATAATAATTATAAACGTAAATATTACATCACGATGAAAAAAACCCCAGAGAGGGGGCCTCCCCTCAAATACGCCACTGTTTGCGATCATATTGAGTTGACGCGGAGAAAAACGAATCAATCGTTTTGGACTCCGAGTCGAGGGAAGCCACACACACACCGTGATTTTACCATTCTATCAATTTATTATTTTACCGTGATATAATCGCTCTAATAGTCACGACGACGTGGTTATAAATAACATAATGACAGTAGCATGAATACGAAGCCGGTCCAGCAGACTTATTTGTCATGTGAGTAAAAAAAATAATTTTTTGACACTTAAGAGCTTGTTGACACTTTCGACCGTTATCAGTGGTAATTTGGGCGTAATAATGAAACGTGATATGATGCGGTGTGACAATATTGTACTCATCGACACGAAAACGCCTATTAATAACTCGATTCACAGGAATCAACACAAATATTGACACGAAAATAATAATAATAATAAGTGCATTTTCATCGATAGTTATAGTGTACGTACATTGTTAACAGCATACCTACTATACTAATAATAATTAAACCGTCACGCGTCGTAAAATATTTCAATAATGTGAACACTAAATTATTATTTAGTCTTTATTATAAAATTGAAATATTATTAGGTATACACGTTATATTATAATATATATTGTAAAAACCAAATGTTTATAATCGAATAAACCTCGACGGATCATTGAGTGCACGTTATAACGAAATCGTATTTTAACAGGTTTAATTTTGGAAAATATCTTCGTTTTTTTTTTTTTTTAATTTTAAATTCTTGATATTTCGAGATGAAAATTAAATGGAACGTCAATCATACTTATATATTTGTTTAAAAATGGCCCCGATGAAAATCTCGAAAATCTTTATTACATTTATGAGTGTTTTAATATTTTAGAATCGTATGAGTTATAGTTTGTACAAAACTGGCCATTTGCATTACTTTTATAAGCGTTTAAAGTTACCAAGAAAAATAAATAAATATATTTTTATCGTTTATTTAATTGAAATACTTTTTTCGTTCTATATCTTTTGGATTTTAAAGGTAGTTTTTAATTAATTTTTTATGCCTTTCAAGCGGTACTCAGTCCCGATAATATTTAATGCCATGGAAGCGGGTTGTATCTATTTGCGGTGAAATGGCAACGCAAAAATATCTTAATAACTTCTTCATATAATATGATACGTTATGATTCAATTACGTGACGAGCCCCGTGTTTAACGGCGCGGCGCTTATTGCGAAGATCATTATTATTTGACCTGTGTAACATGTAATGCACGGCACGCAATAAACGTATAAAGACATATAATATTATTATTATGATTCATCTCGTTTGATCGTAACCATGCAAATACAAGGGCACACGTGAATTACTCAAATGTTTTGCATGATTATTATTATTGTTATATGGGGTGCAATTATTTTCCAGACGCGATTCGACGACGACCGGCGGTATTAAGAAGTATTAAAAGAATGTATAAATAATGGGGGGGGGAAATCGTTTATTACACCATAATATATCTTTTTATGGTTTTTCCAGTCTTCCGACACACTGGAATCGCATATTTCTCTACAAATCTTCTTCGTTCTTTCATTCAAAACTTCCCGTTCTAACAACTGCTTTCGTTTTAGGCTCAGTTTCTCACAGATGACGGATGCGATATGATTAACTCTTGACCGTTCTCATCATTTAATATTTCTCTGTAATATGCACTGGCGAAACTAGATCCTAAAATTAAACACAAATTTAAACTCTCCGCCGGAAAAGTTCTTTAAACAATCCAACGTCTATCATTTGTTCCAGCTCACATCCCTCGAATAATCAAACTCTATCGTTACTATTTTCGTTATATTAATAAATACATATGACTTTTTTTTTAGGTTCAGATTGAAACGAAGAAACTAGTGTTTTTACAATGGTTTTTATTGTTATTTTACGTGCACACGTTTTTTTTTTTATAAATACTTGTCCAAAAGCTTCGATTAGCAACTTATTGAATCAGAATTTGCTTCAATCAGGTCATTTTTCCATATTCTCAATAGTTACTTCAAAATTCTGGGAAAAACTACTTATAATTTGACAAAAAGTTCTTTAAAACTTCCAATCTTTATTACATAATAATATTCAGGAGCACCTGAATATATTATTCGATATTACAGATTATATAAAGTAATTATCATTGAAAAAAATAAATGTAAATTGTATTTATGACCCTTTCAATATCAAACCCACGTACCGCCACTGTTATGGCATTATAGTTTTACAATTGTTTAGAAAAATGGTTCTTTTCTACAAAAAAGTTCTCGACTCACCTGTATAAAATAAAATATTATCATATGCTTCAGAGTGCGATCAAAATATCCATTTGGATATCGATGAAAATTGTTTGTATCGAGATTTTTGCGAACACTCATTATTTTACACAATTTTGCATACGTTTTCCAGACGAACGGCAAACCGTTATAGTTAACGAACGTGTACACTGATTATTATAGACTTAAAAATAACAATAATATTACTTGGACGGGACATGTGTTACTACTACGACGAGTGTGTGTCGTTCAACGCGGTCGTCAATGACCCGTGTCTCTGGTGTATATAATATAATATTATACGGTTATGGTCACCGGTATCGGTCAACGCTTGGCCTGTGGTCCGCGGTCTTTATCGTCAACGGGGCGCGACGACGCGTCGTCG
The DNA here is from genome assembly GCA_025469315.1 of Stegophylla sp. TES_Ste_2020. Lineage (NCBI taxonomy): Eukaryota > Metazoa > Arthropoda > Insecta > Hemiptera > Aphididae > Stegophylla > Stegophylla sp. TES_Ste_2020. Next base: position 21,001 of record JAIPRM010002226.1, on the reverse strand, counting down.
TGTGATTTAAATACATAGCGATCCTCGGGTGTGCATAAATCTGCCGCTAAACTTTTTCGTTTTGCGAATTTTCTTTTTGCTGTTACAAATCAAGGACTTCCTGGCACAACTCTCCTGGGTGAATATTATAGAAGTACCCGAATGGTATGCAAATTCTCCATGATCGACTTAAGTTTCGTCTAAATTATTGGAATATACACGTAAACGCTCAAAAGAGTGGCAAAAATAGTGTGTTTTACAATATTGTTAAGACAACATAAAATTATTGTTTCTTTGAATATTTTTTATAATTTTTTATTAATTTTACTCTTCAATGTGTGTGTAAAAATTATTTTTCTGATCTTAATTCGTCATTAAATCTGTTTTCAATGATTTTCGGCGTCTTGAAAATATTATTTATTCTAGTCAAACAACTTTGAAAACAATCGATTCCGAGGAGAGATGTTATAAATTAGCACTAGTGGGGTGAGAATATTTGTTGGATTATAATAAAAAAGTAAATATTCTTAAAAAATATATTCCTGATGGCATTCACTTGTGATTTCGCCACTGTGGAATTAAAATAAATTCCCAGAGTTTCTTCTCCCATTTCTTTTTTCCATTAAATTTTAAACGGTTAATATGTAAGTTCATAACGGGGAAGGAACAAGACCGTAGTCAAGGGAAGGGTTTCAGGGTTCAAACCCCCTCTGAAACGTATTTTTAAATCAAAATAAATAAAATTATATAATAATTAATAATATTATTTCGTGTAAAATTGCATAAACTTCATGATTATGTAATTATTATAATAACAAACAGATTTTATTGGAATTTTCCACGGGCACCTAATGTGAAAAAATAGATTCCCAGTTTGTTTTATTTTACCTGGGGTCCTTTAGCTTAGTACTGTAATTGGGAGAACCGCTGCAATACACTAAAATACAATATAAATTTATAACTACGAACCGTGTGGTTAGGTTGTTAGCTATTAAATCGCACGCACAGGTTCGCGAGTTTATTGCACTAAGCACCCTACAAAAGATGCGCACGTTCGATATGGTATTTATGATATACATAATATTATAATGATATAAACGTCTATCTCTCTTATCTTTTTCTTTTTTATACGACGCTGAAAACTCTCATAAGCCGGGTTTTATTGGTTAGTGTTTCCCCCCCCCATTTTACGTTCTCTCCCCGTTTTTATCGTTTACGTCCACTGCCGGTCATTATTCGTATCTCCTCCGCGTGATGTAGATATCCACAACCCACACAACAGTTGCTTTTATTTCTCACGGTTGTAAATAATACCTATGTAACTGTACATCGATCACGTCCGTAATGAGCTCGAAACACATTTTTCGCTAATTGTGCACCTGCAGCAGTAGCAAAACAATGCATTTTCGAAGGAATATTCACCGAGAAAAAATTTCCTCAAATTATCTAGTCAATTGTGTCAAAATATACGCTTGAATCTCAAGATTGTCCACAGCTCAAGCTGCTTATTGAAAAAAATACAACTCGACACTCGTATTTAAGACGTTTCGCTCTTCACTCGAAATCTAAAACAAAATATTTCCAAAAAATTTTCTTCACTCCAAAAGTGGTAAAATTTTGTTGGAAAATTGTATGCATACTGCGCGAGATTATATTGTTTTCGTTTCAAGTTTCTTATAGAATTGCTTTTAAAGTCACAACTTCAATGTGAACTCTTCGATTCCACGAATCGTTCCGTTTGACGACATTCTGTTCTGTTTTCATAAAAATTATCGGTTCCTCGTTTTGGAAAAACCACGCGAGAATTTTCAAAATTAAACCTCTTTTAAGTACCATTCTCACAAAAATTCCTTACAGGAAACTTACTCTAAAAGTTCTGGGCCCGAGTACTTTTTCGACTGGAACAAGTATCTCCAATATAAAACTTATACATGTAAAACCGCTTGCTCGTTCACGCTCGATCCGAATCTAAAATTTATATTAAATCAGATTTACTGTTGTTGCGCTCGCACCATAGGAGGATGTTTTTCTTTTTTTTCTCGCATAACTTCTTAGAAGACGTGTGTACGTGACTGGTGACACGCCGTCTCCGCGTTTATTAAAAGGCAACCAAAAAACTCTTGAGACTCGTATTAATAATAGTAACTGTTCGTTACGCGCGGTCTCGCGCGACGACGACGACGACGACGACAAAACGTGGTCGTGGGATACGAGTCGAATGAAAAAACAAAACGAAAACGATAAATCGACGGCGACAGTCGGCGGCACTAATTATAGCATATTTAATTATTAATACTACTACATCCACCCCCGCGACGTACACGTGCGATCGTTTCGATAAAAACAAACAACAACAATAATAATACTACAATATTGGTGTTTGAAATCTTTGAGAAACGTACAGTTTAAGTTAGATATTTAATTTTAGACCCCGAGTGAAGAAATTGTTATTTTTACAATAATGTTAACTTTATTTAAGTATTGTTTACTATTTATTCTTTTTTTTTTTTTTTTTTTTTTTGTTGTCATAGACAAAAGTTTTGAGCAGCAAATTTTTGAATCATAATTTGAATCTAGCTAGTAACTTTTTTTATTTTTCAGATAGATTATTCGTCCCCTCACCCCTCGCCCCATTATTAACAGAATTTATTAACTTTCCATTCGTCCGGTACAAACTGTTTACGAATTATTCGAAGTTGCTAACACATTCAGCAATAAATTTAACTTGCGAAACTAAGCGCAGTACGAGTAACAGTAATCTAAACGAGTTCAGTAACAACGGTATTGAACTTGTTTTGTACTTTATTGTATTGTACTTGAGCCCATGATTTTAAACAAATAAATAAACGTTTATTGAAACCCTAAAAATTTTCTTTGGTTTTAGTTATTTATAACCGGTTTATTAAAATACTGTTCTCGGTTACTATAGGTTTACCCCGATTTTTCAAAAATCAAATTGTTTAAATTTTTTTTTTTATTATTTAAATGCCCTAAAATTTAACAAACGATAATTTAAAAATGTCCTGAAAAAATTCCTCTCGTAATAACGTCTTTGAAAAACAATCCAATGTTTAACTTATATTAAGCACTAAAAATTAATAAAATAACCTTAAAATGTTCAAAAATTAAAAAAATGTAAAGAAAAAATATTTTTTAATAATCTTTTACATGAAATGAAATATTTAGATAGACTTTATCGTTCTAGAGCTCTAAAAAAGCTTTGCATTGTTATCCTAAACCTATGTTATTGATACAGTGTTATCTATTACAGTTATTAATACACTAACAATTTTTTAAGATCAGAGCATAAAGTAAAAGTTTTCGCTACGTTCTTACGTTTATGTTAAATTAATAATGCAAGCGTTCCAAAAATGTAGAAAAACAACTGCAAATTCATAGAAATCGAGTTTTTCTGATTTCGAGTATGTGCTAACCGTTTGCTTCTTGCATAGTTTTTAAGAACTATATTGTTTCAGGGTTTTAATTTTTAGTTTAGTGGTATAGAAATATAAAACGGAAAATCCTCGGCTTTGACGGGTCAAAGCTGATTTTTCGAAAACCCGTTCTGAGTTCTGCACGAAATCCCAATAATTATGATAATATCACGTCATTGGAATTTTTGGATTTGTCGACGTAGCTACCGGGCAGCGTCCGCACAAAATTGATGCCATTCAACCAAACGCGAGATCGTTGTGTCGATTCGACGTTTTGTTTTTCGGTTTTTATTTATTTTTAATGTCATCGATAAATTATTTCCCGAGTGGATATTATATTCTTCGCAGTCAATCAGATAATTTAAATTAACAAGAACCTAGATAATATTTACACCGAATAACGTGTACTACTCTTCGGATTAAAATAATATAATATGCATAACGTTTTAGTCCAATTGCCATTCCCCGGGGCATGGACGACGTGCGCGTATTGTGTACGTAATAATAATAATAATAATAAATAATAATATTATATTATATACTTTCGTCGCTTACAAATTGATGCGACAAATTTAACGACCCGCACGTTAAGTCGTATTTTATTATTATTATTATTATTATGATTGTAAATATATTATAACCGCGCGAAACTAATTTTTAATCAACTCGTCGACGATTTTTTTTTTTAATTTGCATATCATTGTCATTCGTTACACATATGCAAATATGCACATATATCGAACAGAGTGTCTGTGAAAATGACCTGAAGCCCGAGGGCTCTCAGGGGCCCGCGTAATACAATAATAATAATAAGTGTAATATCTGTGCCATCTACGTCCGAAGTGTCTGTCTGAACGGCAGAGCGGGTGACCGGCGGCGGCGGCGGGCAATGTTTTTATTTATTTTTCGCAGACGACCAGGGAAATGTAAATGAATGCAAATTTAGGTTACGGTAATGGGGGACTCACGCTCTTGTAAAATATAAATTATGTGTGTGCGTGCTCGCGTATGTCCGACACGTTGTTATTATAATATTGTAGGTTTATCAGCATCCGAGATGCGTGTCACTCGGCGCGGTTCGGACCTAGGAGTGTATTCAGGACTCTTTGGATTTAATGATGATGCACTAAAAAAACTGTTAAACGCGCGTGCAGAAGAAATCAAAAAAAAAAAATCCTATCTATAATACTCGGTAAAATGATCGAACCGTGCAGAACTATCACTCTCTGTGAAATAAGTTAATAACGCTAAAACGATTTCACTGCTTCGAATAAAATTGGAATTTCTTAATATTATTTATAAAACAAAAATAGGAAGTACTTAACACCTTGGATATCCGATTTTTAGCCGATTTTCCCAAATTTTGAAAAACCTATTCAGAATTTCAAAAAGTTGCCTATTTAAAGTACTAAGGAAAATTATGATTCAAAAGGTTAAAAAACCCGAACACATTTCTCACCATAGGTATTCTTCGCTGCTCGAGTGAAATTTGGTATGTGCGTTGAATTTTAAAGAAGCAATAAATCATTTCTTCAAAAAAACAATCCTACGTAAAAGCTTCAGTTTATTTAAGACGCTTTTACTTAAAAATTATAAAATTATTGATTTTATGATGACAAAAATATTTTTTACTCGGCTAGATTTATATTTCAATGTTATCCGAGAAAAGCAAAATAATAAAATTTTAAAAAGAAAACAAAATTGAACAAAATTTCTCATATTATTGTCTATCTACATTTAATTTTTCATAGAGCTTGGATTGAAATAAATAGTTTCCAAGTCTATTTTGTCAAATTTTGGGAAGGTTTTCCTAAATGTTGAGATAACTATTGAGAATTTCGAGAAATATCCTCTTAAAAGTATCGTCTAGAGGTGAATTGTAATTCAAAAGGTCGCTAGAAGAAACTTTTGATCATTTATTTCTGTACAAAAAAGTGTTTATAGAAAAAAATAACATGATTTTAAAACACACGCTATTCCGCTCCACTAAGTATGTAAAATGCATGGCCTCAAATTTAATTTTCAAAATGTCTATTTTACTAAAACAATGTTCTACCGCTTCGTTTTAAATTTTTGCTGAACAAACGTTAATCTATTACAGCGGATCAAAAATATTTTGAAATAGTTCAGGTTTCTAAAAATCAAAACATATTCACCAGCAAGACGAACCGGATGAGTAATATTGCACGAGGCGGCGGCGGCGTCGTATGAGACTAAACATTTTTCTCGGAAAACGAATATAAAAGGCGCGTTTAAAACGTTACATTACGACATAATATAATGGAGACTGTGTGCAAAGCATAGAGGCGATGTAATCGAATGGTCGTGCTGGCGTGCGATAAAAATATTTAAATATATATTATTTTCCCGACGTCGGTGCGTGGAAAACGCGAACGACCGCGCGGTATGACAATGCGCATTTGTCCGTGACATTTATATTGGATTTAAAACGCGCGCGCGTACAACACGATCATTAGGTAAATCAAAAAGGATCTATCTCGCGAGAGACAGCAGTTATTTATGCGCGGGGTGTGCTCGTGTATACACGAGTGTATTGTACGGGCCAGTGGTTCTCAAACTTTTACATACGGCGACACCCTGATTTAGATCCATAAAAATGGCGACACACTAAATTCAGTTATTGTTTTGTATTGAAAAAAAATAGTAATTATCATCTATGTAAATTATCACATAGGTATACGTGTTAACAATTTATTGAAAAACAAAAAAAAAAACTTGATTTACTTAGCACTATGGGTATACTTCGATCCTTGAATGGAGTACTTTTGATGGGTGTGTTGAAATTCAAAGAAACTATAAATTAATTTTTTACTCATCCAGTTTTATTATT
>JAIPRM010002226.1:0-14637 GCA_025469315.1 Stegophylla sp. TES_Ste_2020 | reverse complement strand
AACCAGAAATGTATAATAATCCAAAACACCTGAATTTTCACCCACATACAGGTAAATGACCGGGTCCAACGCCCTGGTAGTAGCATTATTGTATACACTTTAACCCACCCCCACCATAGCTATATTCTACTGGAGTAGTCCACTAAAAAAACTTGTAAACCCCTCCCTTATGATAATCCTGGCTACGCCACTGATTGTGATATATATATTTTTTTCATTCGTCAGTTTTAGCTTCCGACAAAATATAATACAATATTATTGTTATTGCCCGATAAAATCGCTATTCGTTCTGTAATTATTATTATAATAATATTAAAATATATAGATCTACCTGATAGGCACCACGTTTAGATACACGTCCAACGGTCTTGGACCGGACGTGTATTTCGCTACGAAAAGCGGTATGATCATTTTGACCGCGTACATTGCCGTGTGTATAACCATTATGTCAGTTTTTGACACGCCCTCATCGATTAGTTTCAACAGTGACACACTGTCCGTCGCAGCAAACCCGATCTTTAATGCAGATTATTATAAATATTGGTTAAAATCATTAGGTGTAGTTTATGTTGTACATCAGTGTGACAGCGTGATGAAAAATATTAAATTGTACAATATGTTATATTTTACATTGTATTATTTACGAATCTAAAACAGTAGCACAAAAACAAAAAATAGTTTGATCGATTCGTATTGAAAATAGTTCATAGAATATATGACGAGTGAGAAATTAATTCATCAATAACACTAAACGTCAAAGTAAATTTCATCGATAACCTAAGAAAGTTTTAAAATTCATTCCCAAAAAAAAGTCAATAAAAATGTTTTTTATTAACATACTTATGTTGGGTAGAGCCACAAAAGAATATTACTAGGGCTGTGAATTTGTAGGAGAGTGCATTTTTTTTTTTTTTTTGGTGATTGTGAAACATAGCTTTGTAAGTACATAATTTAAATTATGTAACAACGAATCTATGTATGAAATTTTTATTTTACATTTTTTGACGTTTTTAATTTTTTATGTCATTTTTTTGCATTTTTTAGTCATATTTTTTTTTTTTAGTACATTTTCCGGTATTTTTAATTAAATTCCGTCAATTAAAATCTTTCGAAAACCTTTTTTTTTTATTTTACACAGGCTCTATATACGTCAAATTTAAAAAAATTTAAAAAAATATTTCAGGTGAATAGCATAATACAAAATTCAAATTCAACTAACAATTTTATTTTATTTTTTTATAAAATAAACATATTTTTATGCATGAAAAATTTAATCTACTAATGTAGTAGTGTATAATATCAATATAAATATAAAAATTAAATTAAAAACTATTTTAAGTGCAATTATACCATAATTTTTCGCTTTTTAGTTATATTGCATTTTTTGCATTTTAAGTGCATATTTCATTGCATTTTTTTGAAATTTTTAATGCATTTTTTAAGGTTTTTTAGCACATTAAATTCACAGCCCTAATTATTACACAAAGTATCTCTTGCATTTCTTATCTCTTCGTGATAACTGATAACTTATACCCAATAATCGAATAGATTTGAGGTAGGTATAACTTAATGCTTCGCATAAAAAGTGGACGTAAAGGAGATATGCACTAATGACTGATTTAAACGCATATGAGGCACGCATTGTTTTGCCAGTATATTGATTGAAAAATAAATGGAATTTTGAAAAACCAAGAATACATTATATTTAACCTACTGTATTTTGGTAAATAGTATAATTGATCAATAGACTTCAAGATGAATTGGCATTTAGGACGATCTATCGGATATCATATTATGTATTTTTAGATCAATGGAAATTAAAATTCCGAAATCTATACAAAAATATAATATCTTTGACATAATATATATTTTTAAGTTAAATTAATTGATTTACTTATCATGGATACGATAAAATATAATGTATAGTATACAATATGTCCCTAAGTCTCGTGCACCTTTATTCTTAACCTCGGTGGAGTATTAATATTTTCTAATTGATTTTTTTTGAGATTATTCTTTACATAAATTACAATTTGATGACATCTATTTCAAAATGATTTTTAACTTTAAAGATTCAAAAAATGTTTTTTCTTAGAATTTACTTTTTGAAATTTTCAAAATAGCAATTTTATTCGACTTTTTTTAAAGGTCATTTAAAAAACAAATATATTCCTAAATTTAGTGAAATTAGGAATTAAAGTAAATTAAGTTTTTCAATTTAATTTAGGAATATGTTGTGCTTTTGCTAACAACTGATATTCTCATGAAATTAAAAACTTGATCTATTCTAACTTGGTCAATTTTCATTGAACTTCGATAATTTTATTCTATAAATTTACCTTCAAATGAAGTTTAATAAAATATCTATTTTGAAATTTTCAAAAAGTCAATTCTAAAAAAAAAACCTTTTTTGAAATTATGTCAACAAATTTTAATTTGTTTATGAATAAAATTAATCTCTAAAACAACAGATTAAAAAATATTGTTATGCAGCCGAGATATTAAGAGTGGTACGAGACTTCAAGGACATATTGTGTACCAGTACTTCGTACGTTGTAGAGACAAACATAAATCTATTATTACACAAAATATGAGGATAGGATTCATGTGCATTTGAAAAATAAATTCGGTTAATCGAATTGTATTTACAGTTATTATTGAGCACTCAGTTTCACATACGTAAATATATACACCATCGTAATCAATACACATGTTATCAAATTTCAAAATTATATTACATAAATCACAGTCCGATGTATTGTGATAAAATAACAAAAATTAATTTTAATTGAATTTACCTTTGATGTCAACAACGCTATCGCCAATACTCGAATACTAGGTATCTTTAGAATATCCCAAAGTAGTGAATAATTTTGAAAAATATTGAGTTTAACGTAATTGTCTTCTAATCTATTATCTTTTTCTTCTTTGAAAAGTGCAATCAACGTTGTGATTATCATAAATAAAATGCCCCAGGCGTAAAATAAACCTATATAGAAAATACACAAAATAAAAATGAAAACAAAATTTTTTACAATAAAAACCTAAATAATATCTATTAGATAATGATGATGGGACGAAATAACTTCTGCATATTATTATTTCACTATATACAACAACTTAAGATTAGTCTAAATATATGCGCTAAAAGTGGCGCATTTAAATCCTTGTCTTATCATAGACATTCAAATTATGAGAATTTTATTTTGATTCATACAATTTATACGACAATATTTATCTAGAATTTTTCACATTTGTAATTTTTATATCGAATATTTATAATTATTATCACTCGTAATCCATTTTAACCGAATTGTTTCGTACAAAATTCCAATCTAAATGTGTTGGAATTTTTTTTCCGTCTTTTATATAGGTTTTAAGTAGGAACAAAGAAATAATTATTGCGTATGAACGTGTTTCATACCGGGTTCAATAGACTGATATACTTAAAAATAAACCGAAAAGTAATTTTCAAACTTATATACATATTTAACTAAATAACCCATTCGAATACCGGATTTCAATAAATGTAAACACGGCCGTGGTATTTAGAATGGATATCACGCTGGTATGTGGCGTTCTCCGTTTCGTAATCCGTAGAGTCATATTTAGGCCGGGGCCAGTAAAACTAATACTTGTATACAAAATGTGTCATAATTTTAATAGAGACCGGATTTAAATGCTGTTAAAACTCCTAAAATAAGATTATATAATTTCATCAAAATAATCTTTTATATGCAAAAATATTCTATTTTGGAAATACATGATCTTTCATAAAAATGTATTACATACTTAAAAAACAAATGAAAGTAACAAATTATAAGATAGCTGAATTATACTAGTCTTCAGGGCCGTATTGAGGTCCAGTAGCGCCCCTGGCGAATCACTACATTTGCGCCTCCCCTTCTCACTACTCAAAATAAGAAATTTCCATTTTTTTACAAAAACCATTTGAGATATATAACACATGTATAAATATATTTTAAAACATTTTAATAATTATTTGTTTCTTGTAATCATGTAAAATTACGTTTTTATTTTTATAATCTTAAGTTACTTTAAATGTAGTTAAGTTTTGGTGAATCGTATAGTATGTATTATTTTACAAAATAACTACACAATATTAAATAAATGTGAATGTTTCAAATATTATGTGAAAAATATTATATAAGTAATATTGAAATTTGCGCCTTTCTGAGAATTACGATTCTGGCCCATGCCCTTTTGCCCTGCTAGACTTTTAAGTATGCTTCAACTAGTCTATACTTTATAGTATATAAAGTACTGTATATAGGATATGAAAAAACAACACAATTGTGTACATTTTATGCAATACAATTAAGATGAAAATAATAATAGCATGTTAAAAAAAAAATTAAATATATTAATTAACATTTTCCTTATAAATGTAAAATCGCACTAATATTGATATGCTCTTATTTATTAATATATAGCGTTTAAGTTGTACGGTAAATTTCAACTTATATAATCCAAGGGGACAAAGGGCTAAAAAGTTATGGAATTCACAATTATTTTTGTTTTTTTTTACAAATTATTAAACTTTTTGTGAAATTTTTAAATAAACCTTAAAATATATTATTCTACGCGAAATATTCTCTAACCTCGAAATATGCTAACATCACGATGTTATTCGATACCTTTTATCCACACGAAACTTACTATTTTCTTTTATCCCGCCACAAAATTTTTATTTACACTTACTTTTCATGTCTATTATTCCTCCCGTGCCGGGCGTAACTCGTAAGTATTTGTTACAAAAGTCTTCTGACGTGAACAGAACAGGAAACAGGGAACCTATCATCAAGCCCATTACGACACCGACCGCGTTGCACACGGACGAGTAACCCACGTTGTTCCTGTTCAGGATTAAAATGCATGTAAATCGCTGTGCTGCCACAGTACAATAATTAGAGTGCGGATTTGAAAGGCATTTTTGCTTTTTTTTTTCTATCGCTCTAAAACAAAGCTATGTCATCTATAAATTCAATTCATACCACTTAGAAAAAAATTCACGACATTTTATTTTGCTTTTTTTGTATTTTAAAGCTTTTTGGGCACTTTTTTTTGGCTTATACATTACATTTTTTCAAAACGTGTTCTAAATAAACTTATTTGAAAAATTAATTCAGTTTAAGGAGATTTTTTTTTTGAAAACTTGAAAATAAATTTAATTGCCCAATGCAACTCCGATGATATAGATTAATAATTTTTTAACTATTTTTTAACAAATTTTGATAAATTAGGTATCTTAAAAAGAATAGACAAACTGTGGAAGAAAAAGAACAGTATATTTATATATTTATAATTGAATAAACTAATAAATAATTATAATACGTTCTTCGTAATTAATATGTACATTTTCGTATAAAAAACTCCATTTTTAATGCTTTTTCGAGCTTTATTGCTTTATTTTAAGTGCTTTTTTAAAAAATGTTATTGCTTTAAAATCCGTACTCTAATAATAATTAATAATATTATATTTACATCGAATTTTCGATGAAAAAAAAATAAATATGTATTAAAATAATAAATAAAACACTGACTTTTTCAACATGGTTAGTGCCCAACCGTCAACGACTATGTCTTGCGTAGCCGCCAACATTTTCGAGAAGAAAAACACGCACACCAAATTCAATATTTTCGGTTTACCAGTTTCGGGAAGCCAATCATCGATAACGTTGGCCATGAAGAGAAACGACGCTCCTGTTCAACATCACAATATTATATGCATATTGTTATTGTTATATTATGAATATAAATATATTAAGATCTGTGACAGCGCATATCAGTGAATATTGGCAGTCGTCACTGGTAATTAATTAATTATTGACGTTTACCAGTAATTTGAGCGAATTTTCTAACATATTCGAATTTTTTTACAAATATTTCACACAGTAGACATTTACAACTGTTGAGATTATAAACAATATGTGTTTGGTAAATATTAACGTTTTATTTCTGAGTTAAACACTCAACTAGTTAGTAGTCCCCTATGACTAGTTTCTAAAAGAGCCCATGTACGATTTTATATAAATGTTCCTTTATAACCTTTATTTTAATTTTTAAAACTTGACAGTATGTAAATAAATTGGAAAGTCATAGTTTTAATTCGAAATATAATACAGTATAAGTATAAGTGCCATTTTTTAAAAACATAATTTATTTATTTATTTAAATACATATACAGGCGGGAGCCTTTATTACAAGATTTTATAAAGTGTAACAAAACAGAAGAAGAATAGATATTATGAAATACAAATAAAAAGTAATATATAAAAAGAATACAATATAATATAATAACAAATTAAAATTAAAATTAATGAAAAGAGGGGTCCGTATTGGCGTGAGACATTATTCTCCTAATAGGTTCATTCCGTAAATAATTGGTTTTAAAGTGGGGAATGAAGAATGGGGCAGAGGTACACATGGTTCTCAGAGGGACCTTAAAGTTTATCAAAGCGAGTAGGGTAGGTGAGTCAATTTTATTAGATAACAAACCCTTTAGGAATGTAATCCCCATCGCACGTCTACGCTCAGCAAGCTAAGTGAGATTGAGTGCGGACAAAACAGGAGCGAAGTTATAATGTTATAAAGTTATAAACAGTTATAATGTGGGACTAATATAACAAATACCTTTTACACAAAGGTTAGAAAAAAAATCTACTCAAATTTTTTTCGATTTTTGAAAAATTCTAAAATAGCTATTTTGTAGAGTTACTTATTATTTATAAATAACACAGAAAAAAATCATTTTAAAATCGATTGAATTTTGAATTTATAATTTTCAAAAATACAACAAGCTATAAAATTGTATGGTTTTACACTTTTTATTAATATAATTAATTACTGTTAAATGTCTTCACTTTAAGCAGCTATTTATGTCATAATTAGTTTTAAATACATTTTAACTACATCGCAGTGTTAACCATTAGTTAAATCGAACTTTGTCTTATCAGAGAAAACTAAATGTGTCAAATTTAAATTATAATTGACTTTAAAATATTTATAAATATCTAAATAATGACATCAAAAATATTATTAAATTATACCATAGAATTATTCTATGATTATACTTTGAAGATACTCATGGTACTAAGTATCTTATCTTTTTAAGAAATTGTCAAATAAATAATCGATGAAAAATTATTCCTGGGATAATTCCAGTACATACATAATTACATGATATACAAAAGTCATTTGTCCATTTTTTATCAAGGATAATAAATGAATAGAGAAATTTATTCAAATTTATTGAACATGTATTTATGGAGCAAGTAAATATAAATTTCATTAAATTGTTTGCTTACATCTTTTAGATTGTGAACAAAGCGAAGAAGCTTGTGATTTTACAATGTTTTTGTTAGTTTTTATGCAATACAATTTTTTTAATTCTTGATATTACGACTTGAAATTTTAATATGATTTCACTCACATATGTGTCTAATTGATCTGAAAAAATCATGAAAATCTTAAATAAACTTTTTTCTCTAGAACCGTTTGAAGTTAGAATTTTAAAGAAAATCGTTAGTTTTACCTGAAATTTCTTACTGTCGAATAATTAAATATCACACAAGGGTTAGATTGAAAAAACAGAATATGGAGAAAGTACGGACAAATATGATATATTTCTAGTTTTCAAACATCCAAGGAGGTTGATAATGAAATGTGGGGGGGGATCCTGTTTCACAGCAAGCTGAGGGTATTTTGATTTGCGGAGAGAAGCAGAGTCGTCCAAACACCTGGTGAACTGTGGGGACATTTCAGTAATGAAAAACCAAAATAAGGCGTAAGTTAGTTCACCGGGCGTATTTAGTCACTTCTTACGATAGCTGTCGACGTACATGCAAATCAAGTCGGCCATAAAATAGCGCAGCGTGCGATAACTTTACGCGAACGAATAATATTACTGAAAATTTTACATAATATTTTACATACCCATTAAAAATTGTACTGGTATTAGCCACGATTTTCGCCTTCCTATCTTTTGCACGTAGATCGCGTCAACCAGTGGTGCCCATAAAATTTTCAAACTAAACGGCCATGCGACTAAACTGAACAACGCCTGAAACATTAGGAAATGTATTACTATTTTGGTATGGTGCCAGTACAACAAATTAAGCCGGAAATATAAAAAGTCCAAATGTATTATTATTATTATTATTATTTATTTTAACCAAAAGAATCTAAAAACATTTACGAGTAGCTTTAAATTATTATATACTTATAAGTATATTTTGTACAAAAAAAAATAATTATTTATCATTTAACAACCCCCCCTAATTTAATAAATTACAAACATAATAATTCTTTAACATGGAATGTTCGTAGGCTGAAGCTGAATTATAAAAATGTTAATGTAATTTTATTGATTTATACTAGTAATAGGTAACTAAAATTTATAATATTATAAATGATAAAAAATAATATAAATTTTAAAATATGCGTTTATAATATTGTACAACATAATTTTTTTTTGTTATTATGAACTTAATTTCGTCCTTAGAAATGTGTATATTAAACTCAAAAGAACAAGGTGAAAATATTTAAATATTAAATTTAGCATTGAATTAATTCACCTTCGATTAATCTGTACTCGGCTTACCAAAAACATTGAGATTTAATTTTAAATTCGGATCTTTTTATCCTGCCCGGACTTCTTCCGTAAGTTTCACGCTTTACCTGGTCCCCGTAAGTCACGGTCTTCTTGCTCTGCAAAATTATCGGTATGGCTGAGATCAACCCTTGCGGTATACCCTGCATCGTGTACAGCAAGAGCAACAAACACACGTTTAACCAGTCGCCTCTCAAGTCCGGTTCGACATGGTCCGGACCTTTTGTCACTTCCGAATTTTCTTTTTCATTTCCTTGCGTCGTGGGCGCCGTCATATCGTCTCTGCGTGATCTGAAAATAATCGCGAAAAAATGTAAACCGATTACCGCATTTTGCAGTCAAAAAAGAGAAAGTAAAAATATAAACTGCGTTTAAAATAAAAATCGTTCGATTGCAATCTTTGTGCGTACGTCGCGTGTCGTGTTCACGATGATTTGCGTAGAATTTGTGGACTTACGGCCTTTTTAGGTCGAGAGGGTTGATTTTCGTCTTATCCCACAATAAAAAAGTACTTCAAGAGAAACAAAAAAAAAAAACTGGAATTGTAGTCGGAAATACACTCATCAAAATAAACCACATGGTACATGATTAAACTCAAGCAAAAAAAATAATTAACTATTAAATGATAGACAAAATATCATTTTTAAAAATAAAAATAACAATTATTACATGATACTATATTTAATATTATAACACTATAAAAAAACAGTTCATCAACAAAACATGAAGTCATAATTTATTATATTGTTATAATAATAAGATTTAAATTCATTATGAAATACGTATTTAATAAAATAACTGTTTTATCAAAACTTTAACTGATCTTAATCTTTTTCGTTTCATGACTATATTGTCGTAGATTTTTTATTTTTGCTAATATATTTTACCGTTTTCAAATAGCAATAGCATAGTAAAGCATTGGAAATTTTTATAAAGTCAAACACATGTATGTTAAGGAAACAAATATTTTTTTTTTTTATGAAAAAAAGATATATTATTAAAGACAAAATGGGTAAATGGCCCCTTTAAATAGAACGTGGTCGCAAAGAAAATTAAGATTTAATGTGTACTTTGGCGATGCGTTCTTGTATCTGATAAAATCATTGAGTTAAAAGAAACAAAAAATATATAATTAATAATAATATAGGTGTGACTGCCACTTACCTATTATACACGCATGGAATAAACGTTATTAAACTTCTACTCCTCGTTTAAAATACTTGCCCGCTATACGAATGTCAGTAAACCGTTCCAAGACGCCTAAAGTGGAACTTGTTTCGAGATATTTTGCACGAACTGTGTTAATAGATCGGTATAAGCAATATATTATATGATAAAACATACGTCAATCAAAGAGTTAAAAAAACACTGCCGTGTCACGATTTGAGAGCAATACACTCTTATTTGAAAAAAATTACATTCGTTGTTCACTTTTCTCATTATGCTCGGTGTAATCGTTTTCGTATAATATCAGATAATGCAATTGAAATTTAAAACTAAAATCCTACAAATCTATATATTTTATAATATACATTACTCAAAGTAATTTATCAATAACTACGATCGATATTTTTATAGAGCATAAAATATAGATTCAACAATATTATTATTATTATCGAACACGTTCAGAAATTACCACATTTTGACACTTACTATTTTGAATTACGGCCAATTTTTAGAGTTTAAAACTTAATGAGATTAAAACAAATAACATAATATTATGATATAAAAGAAAATATAAACAAGATAAAACATTCAACAGATTGAAATATAAAATACATTATATTTTTGAACAACTATTTATTAATACTAGACTACAATTTTTAAAGTACGACGGAGCATTGGTAGTCGGTAAATGTTTACAGACAACTGAATACTAAGCACGTTTCACCGGGGGGAATCGTTATAATAATGGACGGATTTATTTGACTGAAATTTTACAGATGATAATATTATTTTTTTCAAACATCAATGCAAACTTCAAGGACTCCGAATCAGATGTGGGGACGAATTAAGTATACCGTAGTATCGACTATTAAACAATACAAAGAGTAATTTTAAATTAATTTAGGTATTGTTGATTACCTCTGTATTGTAACCTGCTTGTAATATCTTAACTCACTCTTTCGATGACACATTTTTTGTTTTCAAATATTGCCGCTACTCGCTCGAACTTTATTGTTCAATAAAAATATGAAATCATACAAAAACGTTCTCTTCCTCTGTAGTTTGGAGTACATTTTACAACAGTGGAACATAATCATTTTTCACCTTTTCGACACAAAAACGTCATGGTTCACATATCTGCAGGAACAAAATTACAGTAATCAAAAAATACAAGTACAACAAATTATTATAATTCATTAAAAACATCAATTTCTGTTTTGCTATATTATATGGATAACTCGTCTGTAAATGGTTTGGAAATTTGACATTTATTCAAAGTATGATTATAATCTTATTTATAAATAATCCGAAATGGTGTACGAAATAGATTACGATTAATACTGACTCGAAAATAATTTTTTTAAATACAAAAACATCAATTATTGCAAACTCAATAGCTCCCTTGCTATAAATAACCTGTAAAATATATTATAATAAAATGTAAAAAGTAAAGATAAGAAAGCCGGACATACCTTGCAGTTTGCACCACGGATATTCTTCGCTCTTCGGGTTAGATACTCCTGGAGGGTTAGTAGAATTTTAAAGACACAATAAATCATTTCTTCAATAAGGTGATTCTGAACGAAAGAAGTTAATAATATAAAGAACAATATAATATAGTTGTCATTTTCAACACATCCACCAAGAGTGTCTGACTCGAAGAACGAAGAATATCCGAGGAATAAAGAAAAAAAGTGCAACAAAAATGTCCAAAATTTATTTTGCACATTTTCAAAATTTTCTCACGCCTAAATATTTCTCATAATATTATTGTCTATGTTTAAATTTTTATTAAGTTCAGATCAATAAATTATGGTTTCCTAGTCTTTTTTGTTAAATTTTGGTTAGTTTTTTTCAAAAAAAAAAAAAAAAAAATTGAAGAATTGAGAAAGTCAAAATATGACCTTTTTAAAGTAGCAACAAGAAGCAAATTCAATTTCAAAAAGTTACTGATCGAAACTTTTGGACAAGTATATCTATACGAAAAAGTATTTAAAGAAAAAAAAGTAAACATCATTGTAAAAACATTAGCTTCTTCACTTCGTTCAGAATCTAAAATGAAGTAATAATTAGTAATATAATATATATCATGGAAATTCAAATACCAATATGTTCATTAGAATATTAAGATAACTCACTCTCACTTCACATTAAGAAAATCAAAGTCTGTGCTTGTAATCAGCCAAATATGGAAAAACAATTGAAATATTTTAAAACTAATTACGTGATTTATATGTATAACTACTTATAGTACTAACAACTATATAGACAATTAATATTATTTATTTAGTCATAGATGTTAACATTGCGAAAAATTATCCAATTCGTGGTGAACCGTGAACAAATAAAGATAATTTAATAACCATATGAATAAAACCACGTATGATTGATAAACAAATTTTTTTTTCAAATAATAAGTAATTTAAATGTATATCCAGCGCCACGGTCGTGACGCGAGCTAAGTAAAAAAATATACCTATATGCAGAAACAATTATTATAATTTATAAAGAAAAATGTTTGTTCCTAATTTAAACTTGTCGCCCCGGGTTTATAAAAATTATATCTGCCCACTCTAGATTACTTCGACACCCCAAAACAAAAATAAAAAAATAATAATCTTTTTAATCTTTTAGATTTTAGATTCTGAACGAAGTGAAGAAGCTAGTGTTTTTACAATGATATTTCTTTTTCTTCTTTTTTTTCCGTGAACACTTTTTTGTATGAATCTACTTGTCCAAAAGTTTCGATCAGCAACATTTTGAAAACGGATTCGCCTTTATTTGGTACTTTAATAGGGGTCATTTCTCAATTCCTCAATTTTTTTTTTTTGAAAAAACTATCCAAAATTTGACAAAAAAAGACTCGATTAACAAACCTATAAGTCCCAGCGGAAAACTGAAAAATGCCCATGGTATTATTATTTATACGTCCCTGGCTCTTTTTAATAATTACGAACAGTTTTTGTACTGGATAAAATTCTCGGAGCAGTTACGAGTAATAGCAAACATTTTTGGTAGAGAATTTTTTTTATGGTACTTTATAAAAGTAATTTTTCGAAATATTTAATAATTTTTGTAAGTGTAAAAAGAATTTACCAAAAAATTAAGGAAAAAATGAAATATATATTGTAAACTTGATTTTTATGAACTGATATAAGCTAGTAATTTAGCCGTACTTCAAAACAAATAGTATTAGAAACTAGAAATTTTCCCCACTTTCAGCAATAATGTAACATAGATTGAAACAATTTTCAAAAAAATTAAACCAAATTTATTTTGGAATAAATATATAATTTTGGAAATATCTCGGTTTTTGTAAGTTTTTATCCAATAAAGTTTCAAATTCTTGATATAATGTTCTAAAATGTAAAACAACCTTCATAGAACTAACTGGCCTGAAAAAGTTTCAATATTTTTTTTTATAATCGTTTCAAGTTATAATTTGTATCAACTATCAAGCTGATTATTTTCAAGTAAAATAAAAAAAAAATCTCATAAAAATGTTTTCCAATAGATTCTTCACGTGTTTTTCTAACCGATGTTAAAATTTTTTTAATTAAATTTAATTAAATTTTTTCACATACATTTCTTATAGGCGTTTAAAGTTAAAATTACAGTGCAAATGATTATTAATCCAATAAATTAGAGATTTTTTTTCATTATAATTTTGTTATAAGAGCTTTAAATTTTAAAACACGGCAAAATTTATTATTCTCACTGACAAATAAACGGACAGATATGGAATATTCTGTTATTAAATGGTTAAAGATAGTCAATAACGGTCAAAAACTGAAAATTCTTTTTTTGTATAATTGACCGAAGTTCATAACTGTTTTATCATTTAAATAATTTGTTGTTTCTTAAAAATTCAATACGCTTAACAAGATTATCCGAGGAGTAAAAACTACCCATAGTGTAAAATATGCCCGGCTTTTCATTGATGCATCAATTTAATTTCAAAATTATTATTCTGCTAACTTCGATACCAATATCAGTGGTGATTTTAGGTTAGTTCATTGTCTCTTACCTAATCATATTTTTTTATCGTTGAAAAAACTTCATGAAAAATTTAAAGGACACCACAATTTTGATGTAGTAGTAATAAATTATATTTCTTGTCGACCGATTTAATGTTATTATTCATGAATGTATTTTTATCCGTAGTTTTCAATTTTGAATACAGTAATCGCCTTGCGTGTTATACCCATGGATTACAAAAACTGATTTCTCAGTAAATCCAAAATTTGTTTTAGTAAAATTCCACATACACGCCATCCAATCGAACTATATGATTATTATATCTATTTCTAATCAAATGAAATTGATTTCTACCATGAGAGCAGTTCACAGTAGGGTGACCATATTTAAGAATATAAAATACAGGACAAAAATATTTTTCATAATATTTTTAAATAAATAAGTATTTATTACATATATATATATATTATATGTTTTTGAATCGTGACAAAAGTATAATTTTTAAACTACCTGTTATAGATTAAATTCAAACACATAAAAACATTTTGAAAAACATAAAATAACATAATGAAACTAAATTGATACTTTTTAAAATTTCTTCAAATCCTTTATTCATGCATATTGTATACTTTACTTTTTAAAAAACACCTGTTAATTAATTTTACCATAAGTATCCACCAAAAGATTTCTAGATTCTTACATTATTTTATTCAATAATTTCATTCAAAAATTTTAAATCAACAGTAAGTCAAAAAACGGGATTAATATTGGACAGACTTGAAATTACGGGACAAAAAGCGTCCTGAGAGAAGTTTGTCGGAACAACAGGACACAGAGCCGAAATAAAGGACAATCCTGTA
>JAIPRM010002225.1:0-31783 GCA_025469315.1 Stegophylla sp. TES_Ste_2020 | reverse complement strand
CTTCGTTCAGAATCGTTTTACTGAAGAAATGATTTATCGTTTCTTTAAAATTTAATACGCCCGTCAAGAGAATACCACCCGTCGTGCGAAGTACACCCATCGTGCGAAGTATGTCCTGCTTTTTTTTCTTTTTCTTTTTTTTTATACTATCAATGGCCGGTAACATTTTAGTAACAAATAATGTTATCACACTTCTACAAAAACTAAATGTTAAGATCTCGGAGGAAAGAAGTTCAATCGTTCTACAATATAATACCTATTTTACAATTTAATACAATGAGGGTTTTTTTTTTTTTTTTTAAATAATTTGTTACTTATAATATTTTTATCTTAACTTGTCGTATACGGCGTGACTTAGTATAGTCGTAAAGGCAATTAAACAGGGAGGGAGCACGTTGGGCGTCAATTTTAGGTCGTATACTTGGGGAAGGGGAACGATATTTTCTCATATCTTCATATACCACATACGTTAGGTAAGAAAATATTCTAAGTCTGATTAAGCGGCATGATTGTACAATATTTATTTTTTTTAGGTCTGAGCAAAGCGAAAATAATAATGTTAAAATGATGTTTATTTTTTTTTCTCTCTTTCAAGAAAGGTTGATAATGTTTTATTGTATCTTATGTACTTTTCGACGCTGAATATAATGGTGTAAACTAAAATCCACGTGCAACAATAGTTTTCTAACTATTTTATTCTATTTTGAAAATTCAATATTTTCGGTTATTATACTAAATACCTATATTTCACCTATATGGTTAAGTAATGTTTTGTGACGTATTGGTAAAGCAACCGGCCTATCACGCTACAGTACCGGGGTTCGATTCCAGCCCGGCACTCCGAATTTTTTCTACATTTTTTTTTCTTATATTATTAACTTCCTTCGTTCAGAAATTTAAAATTCAATACACCCGTCAAGAGAATCCCACTCGACGTGCGAAGAACACTCCGACGAGCGAAGTACACTTTTTTTTCATTTAAAATTACTTTTTTATCCTGTAAAATAAACCCATGTGGGTCGCGATAGATTTTCGAGGGAAAATTTGGGTCTTGGTCTCAAAAAGATTGAGAACTACTAATCTAAATTCTAGAGTAAAATTCTGATCCAAAAGTTGCGGGTTTAAACTTTTGAACAAGTATTTCTGTACAAAAAAAGTGTGTACATAAAAAAGAGAAACATAATTGTAAAAACCCTAACAGCAATAACACGTATCTCTAAAAGTACAACTTAACAATAAAGCCAAAAATTGTTCAAAACATGTACGTCACATAGCAAATTCAGATACTAAAATCCATTTCATGAGGTAACCAGTACGCTTTTGGGAAATGAAACACGTGCGCAAAGAAATTCTAAATATTTTAATAACATAAAAAAAGTAGCTTTTAAGTAATTTTAAATATTTTTTTTAAAAATATGTAGTTGAACATAAATAGCGAAAGATTATGAAGTACATACATTTGAACATAACTTTGAACAACAGTCAACAATGATTATTGACTGAAATTCACAGTATGGTATAAATGTATAGTCGTATATATAGACTGCTTGAACGTAAAATATAAAATTAATAACGATGGATTTTCTTATGATAACGATAACCAATAAACCACAAGCCAGTATTTGAGTTTATAATATAAGGCTATATGGATAGTCACAATGCGCACTTCCTGTGTTTGCCGGTGGTAAAAACACTGATAGCATCGATCACGTTTGGAGGACATCCTGTCAATTAGGATACATGATTTGGATACTGACTTCATAAAAAAGGTATATGCTGGTTTTAATTATTGTTATTAAGTTTTAACAAACACATTCGAATGTGTTTGCAAATGCTTTGCTTTCAAAATAAACATCAATGGTTTCACATTATTTACCAATATTTCAATTTTAATAATGGGCTACATTCAAGAATCAAGAATACTACTATAAATTATTAATTTTCCCCATACACGAGTAAATTTTAAAATCTTTTAAGCTGTTTATGTATTTTTAATATTTTTAGTTTTAAAAAAGTTAGCGAAATAACAAAACAACAATAGTAATGTGTAATGTTCGTTAGGTACATACAAATAAAATGTCGAGATACAACATTATCACCAAACATTTCTGATAGATAAGTGCCTTACTGTGCACCTATAAGACGCAGTAAATAGCAAAAAAAAAAAAAATATATAAGAACGAAATCAAAATGTATTTTGAAGGTGCATGCTAGAATTTGTATAACAAGAGAAGGTTATACACTCCATATAAAAGAAAAACTACAATACAAATGATGCGTGACCAATTATAATAGAGATTTGAAGAAAAGACCTTGAACATATGTAATTTTCTCATGATGCCCTAAAAATCATTTAAAAGTGGACGACTTAATACCTAAATACACAATAAACATGTTATTTTCAAGCATTTATATTTGAACTATAAAACTTATAGAAGCTGTAAATAAAACTGATAAGTACATACAATTTTTTAATTTAAAAATTTTAAGCACGCCAACATTTTAATGCATTATGCTAATTTCCAAATAAATATTTATACCCTTAAATTTTAATTTTACTTAAACTAATTTATTACAAAAAAATTTAAATAAGATTTAAAAAAACTTAAATAAGGTGTTACAAAACAAAATAATAAAATTAACTTCACTAGTTTACGAGAAACTACACAAAAGTAGAATTTTAAAGAAAAGATAAATCATTTCTTCAATAAGACGTTTCTAAACGAAGGAAGTTAATAATATAAAGAACAATAATAATCGTCATTTTCAACACATTCACCAAGGTATCTGATCTGAACAGCGAAGAATATCCGTGGTACGAAATATGTCCAGTTTTCTTATCTATACTTTACTTTTTTTTTACCAAATAAATGAAGAAAAGTACAAAGAGTGTTAGAAAAATTTCCAGAATTTTTTTTCACATTTTCGAAATTTTCTTGAGCCAATATGTTTTTCATATTATTTTCTATTGATGTTTAAATTTTCATAAAGTTTGGATCTAAAAATGATGGTTTCCGACTCTTTTTTTGTCAAATTTTGGATAGTTTTTTCCAAAAGAAAAAAAAATTGAAGAATTGAGAAATTCAAAAATTAATCTCTCTAAAGTACCGACTAGAGGCAAATCCGGTTTCAAAAAGTTGCTGATCCAGACTTTTGGATAAGAAGATCCATAAGAAAAAGTATAAAAGTATTCACAGAAAAAAAAAAGAAAAAGAAAAAAATTGAATAAATAAATAAAAATAATAATAATAAAAATAAACATCGTTGTAAAAACACTAGATTCTGAACGAAGTGAAATTTCAAAATTAAGAATACAATTACGACGAATGAACTTATGGAAACAAACAAGGATAAAGTTTCAATTGTATTGAACACCAACGCATATATTATATTAGGTAGTTATAATTAAAATACTTTTTTTTTGTAACATTGAATTAATATCTTATATAAATTACAGTTGAAAAAATAAAATTCCTATAATTTTATTTTACGAGACTAAACCTAGATTTTAAGTATCTAAAATAAATCTAAAAGTCCAATAAACTTAAAATAAATACTAACCTAGTTCAAAATTAAATCCAGTGAAAAAACTATATGAGTATGAATATCAACATACTATAAAAATATCAGAAAAAATACAAAAACACTATTTGATACTTTTGATCAATGTCGATTGATGAATATACAGGAAAATCAGTGGTAAATAATTCGCAGTGTGGTGGGAGATAACAATAATAATCTCTCTCAAATCCTCACAATCACAACAGTGGATGAGTGGAAGGAAATCAGTCGACATGACTGGTGCACAGGACTCTGAATGCTTGCCTTCGTAATAACCAGACAAGGACGTAACAAGGTTATTTGGTGAAAATTCTTCGTAACAGCCTTTAATAAACCGCAAAAAACTTATCCTGTTATTTAAACTTAATCAGTAGTCAGTACCACAAAACAATATTCAACTAATGAAGAGATAAATATTACAAAGTAAATGGTAAAGAATGTTAAAGAAATCTGATGTGTATTGATTTTTTTAGAATACGAGGGATGGACCCTTCCAAATTGACTCGGACTTTTATTACCAATCGCGCGTGGAATACAAGTCAAAAATAGCAATTTATCTTTTATGTACAAGCATTGGCATTTGACTGAGGTACTTTTATGTAACGGGCCACCAGCACACATTGCGTTAAAGGGCTATAGAAACTAAGCAAATTCTAACCTATATATAGTATGTTATTCATTTGACTCACCACCAGTTTCGAGCAATTCGTCGTAGATGGTTTCCGCCACGTCTTCAGGTGTTGTATCTTCCCAAAGTCCGTCACTACCCAGAACTAGAAATTCTTCATTACCATCCAAGACTAAAACTCTTGTCTCTGGTTGACACGTAATATGTGGCTTGTATCGAACGTCTCCTAAAATATCGAAAAGCATGGAAAATTTTAACAAAATACCAACTGGAAAAATTTCTCTATACTATGCAGCTACATAATATAAATAATATCTATATAACATTTTTCAACAGATCACATATTTGACCAATTTGATACTTTAAAGAGACTATTTTTGCGATTTTCAAAATGTTTTCATAATCTATATTGACGTTTTCCAAATGATGTACCGTAGTAATACTATAAATATGCGGCGAAAATATGATTAAATTAGATTAATCATAATTGAATAATTATTATAATATAATATATAATAAAGCAAAGTAATAATTATTATACAATATTAAAGAGATTTACGATAAGATGAAATGTTGTAATTAATATTCTGGTAACTACCAAATGGATACACGTCTCAAATTATCACGGTAGAAACGTTGCTACAATTTTATCGCAAATACATAAATATGATACGTAACAAATACACAAAGGAATAGGAATTCATGTATTTTATTGAGCATGTCCCGTATGCCCCAAAATAAAAAAAGCCGGACATACTTCGCACGATAGGTGGGATTCTCTTGACGGGTGTATTGAATTTTAAAGAAACGATAAATCATTTCTTCAATAAAACGATTCTGAACGAGGGAAGTTAATAATATAAAAAAGAAATGTTAGAAAAATGTCCAAAATTTTTTTTTCACATTTTCAAAATTTTCTTGCGCCAAAATTTTTCTTATATGATTTTCCATCTATGTTTAAATTTTCACATATAGTTCGGATCAAAAAATGATTGTTTCCGAATCGCTTTTGTCAAATTTTGGGTAGTTTTTTTCAAAAAAAAAAAATTGAAGAATTGAGAAATTCAAAAAATGACCTCTTTAAAGTACAATCTAGAGGCAAATCCGGTTTCAAAAAGTTACTGATCGAAATTTTCGGACAAGTATTTCTATACGAAAAGTTGTACACAGAAAAAAAAATAAACATCATTGTAAAAACACTAGCTTCTTCACTTCGTTCAGAATCTGAAAAGTTCATTTTCACCCATAGTCCATAGTCCGTTTACGCCGAGTTTACCTGCGTAACTTTGCCATCTGAAAATCCAAATAAATCGTTTCGTTATCGTGAAAAACGATTAATCTTATGGGTGTGTATGGTGGCGTAAGTTAGTTCGCCGGGTGTTTGGTCGACTTCACTTCGCTCTGCAAATCAAAAAAAATATCCCTCTGCTTGCTGTGCAACACGTAGGGACATTTCGGCTTGATATTCGACTGCTGTGCAACGTGAGGATGTATAAAAGTGTACGACAACCACTGTATTTAGAAATTTGTTCTAGAGATGTTTCCGCAGGCAAGTTTGGCGGAAACGGACTATGGGTAAAAATTAACATTTTTCGTTTTAGTGCTAACAGGCTAAAACATTTTTAAAAGGGCTTTTTTTGGCGCATTTTCTATCGAATACTTACAATCGTAGGTACGTTCATATGAAAAGAAAAATATTTATATGTTATATAGCAGCAACATGATTAAGTAAACTGTTTAACTAATAAAAATTGCGATAATGACACGCGACATTATTGACTTGCGATAAAATTGTCGCAACGTTATTACCGCGACAAAATTGCCGCGATAAATTGACGGGACACCCTAAAAAATACGTTCAAATTGGCTAAAATAATTATTTTTGGAAAAGTAGTTGTTGCTTAACTTAACTGTTTCTATATCTGGCTACAGTATTTCGCGAATTCCTTTTACAAATTATGGCATCAAATCAACAAAAATGTATAAAATACTAATAAAAAAAAAGTTCCGTACATTAGAAATAGGGGAAGATGGGTTATAGCAACAATTTGTCTGAATGAATATTAAACTGTTTATTTTTTATTTTCTGTATACATTTTTTCATATGGATCTACTTGTCCAAAAGTCAAAAAGTAACTTTTTGAAATGCGACTTGCCTCTAGTTGGTATTTAGAGAAGTAATATTTTGAATTTCCCAATTTTCCATTTTTTTTTTTTTTTAAACTGCTCAAAATTTGACAAAAAAGACTCTGAAACCATAATTTTTTGATCCAAACTTTATGAAATTTAAACATAAACAATAATAGTAGAAAAATTTTGGCGCAAGAAAATATTGAAAATACAAAACAAAAAAAATTTTTTTGGCATTTTTCTAACACTTTTTTTTCTTATCAAATTTTTTAGATTCTAAACGAAGTGAAGAAGTTAGTGTTTTTACAATGATGTTTATTTTTTATTTTTTTATTTTTTTTAGATTCTGAACAGAGTGAAAAAGCATACGATTTTACAATGTTTATTATTTTTTTTTCCTTTTTCTCTTTTTGTGAACACTTTTTCGTATAGAAATACCTGTCCAAACGTTTCGATCAGTAACTCTATAAAATCTGAATCATACTCAAATGATACTTTAAAGAAGTCATTTTTCAAATTTCTCTATATTTTTTTTTTTTCAAAAACGTGAAAAATCTGTCGAAAAATTTACAAAAAACCGAAAAAATATGCAATTACCGGAATTTCCGTAAAATTGAAAATTGCTTTTTAACAAAACTTCAAAAATAATGCAGCAAGGAACTTGAAACTTTCACTAACTACTAAAAATGGTCACGAGAACATTACATTATTATTTCAAAAAGATTTGATCAATTTTGAGTTAAGTACAGCATTTTAAAAATTGTGGAAATTTATCATTTTTTGTTAGTTTTTATGTATTAAACATTTTTGATTTTTGATATTAAGACTAAATAAAAATTCAATATGATTTCACTAAAATCTATATTTAATTGACCTAAATCTCGAAAATTGTATGTCAACTTTTTTTTTGTACCCGTTTAAAGTTAGAATTTCGACGTAATTCATTAGTTTTACCTAATATTACACACTTTAATGTACATAATAGAAAATTGGTTCGACCTATTTTTTTTTTGAAACTTGGTACCTAGATAATAGCTAGAGAATTTCATTGCGAATTTTTTGGTGCAATAAAATTTCTTACTGACAAAGATATAATTTTACTCGTTTTTTGTAAGTTTTTATGTAATAAAATTTTTAATTCTCGATAATAAGATTTGAAAATTTAATATGACCTCACTCACATAAATGTATCTAAAAAAAATCTCGAAAACTATAAATCAACTATTTTCTCTAAAACCATTTGAAGTTAGCATTTTGATAGAATTTGTAAGTTTTACCTAAAATTTCATACTTTAACATACATAAGAGAAATTTGTGAGACCGATCTTTTTGAAACTTGGTACCTTCAAGGATAATTTCATTTTGAATATTTTGGTGCAATAAATTTTTTTTACTGACGAATAATTTAACATTTGACAAGGGTTTGATTGAAAATAACGAAGAAAGTACAGCCAAATTTTATGGTATATTACTAGTTTACGAACAAGCAAAAAGATTGATAATGATTTTTCGCCATGTCATGTATTTTTCGACGCTCAATACGATGGTATAAACTAAAATTCGCGCACATAAATAGTACTCTAATAATACTATTTTAAAAATTCAATATTACTGGGTATTATATTAAACACCAACTATTTCAACGGTTTTCAATGCTGTTATTTTTGTGGTCTAGACGTCATGGTCGAATGTGACGCAACCGGGTTCAAACCTTACTACTTTAACTAATATAAAAGTATTTATGCAGATAAATTTGTAAACTATGCACTATGTACAACTTAAAAGTATATAATATTATTATTCAATTTGATCACATCCATAAAATAAATATTTACATAAAAAATAAAAATTCCTTGAGTATTTTTGTGATGATAAATAGCTATATTATTTATGTTAAATCATATGAAATACAAACTGCAAATTTATTTATTTATTTATTTATTTATATATACGGACGTTAGTCCTAAAACATAGTGTTACAAATTGTGTGTGGAGAATAGACATAATACATCATTTCATCACAATATCATTTCTACTTAAAAATAAAGTATATAATGAGAAAAAGAAAGAAAAAAAAAGCTTAAAAGTAAATATAGAACAAAGGTAATTAGATTATTAAATATACAAGTTAATTAACATAAACATATATATATTATACTATTTTAATTGTTTAAATTAATAGGAAATTGCACCCAAATTTGTTGTCTTCGTTTATCTATCGAACAATATTATAAATTTTTACTACATAAAACAACAACTGCTTGGTTTATATTGAATTTACAACTTAAATACCTATTATCAACATTTAAAGAAAGAATATTTTTGATCAAATGTTATACAAAGTTTGCATACAATAGGAGAGAAAGGACAACTTTAATGATAATTCAAATAAAAAAGTAATAAAAATGAAATTTATTCA
The DNA here is from genome assembly GCA_025469315.1 of Stegophylla sp. TES_Ste_2020. Classification (NCBI taxonomy): domain Eukaryota; kingdom Metazoa; phylum Arthropoda; class Insecta; order Hemiptera; family Aphididae; genus Stegophylla; species Stegophylla sp. TES_Ste_2020. The sequence goes on along the minus strand of JAIPRM010002225.1, from coordinate 23,045 downwards.
TTTTTTTTATCTCGACACATTTTTAATTTATTTATCTTCATTTAGATTAAATTTTAATTTGTTAAATATATATGTATATAGATAACTTTTCAGGAAATCACCTCTATCTTATCTACAAATAACTTTATTGCTATCTGGGCGCAAATATGGTAATTTATGATAATTTGGTTTCTATTTCAAAAATAATTCTAAAAACTTGGCATTTTCTTACATTTATATCTTAGTGACTACATTCAGAAGAGGGAGATATTAATACCAACTCAATCCCCCCTTCTCCTGTTCAAATAGTCTAATTAATTTAAACAAAAAATTAATTTAAAATGATTACCTAGTAAAATAAATAACTGAATAAAAATAAATAAATAAATACCATATATGTATTTTTTTAATTCAAGATTTTGAGAGGAGCGAATCTATTGGTTTTACAATGATTTATTTTATGCTATTGGTTACCTTGTAGTATGCGCTCTACCACAGAAAAAAAAAATAAAAAAAAAATAATAAACATCATTTTAAAAACACTAGCTTCTTCACTTTGTTCAGAATCTAAAATACAAGATGATGATAGTGACAAGTATCTTTGTTCCTCAAGCAAAATATTGGTGGTAGGTTGATTACAATACTATTGTAAGAAATTATTTCAAATTTGAAAGCAATGATTAAATCATTGAATTTAGAAAATGATTCTGGTTAGAGCACATCCTCAATAAGTTTTAACAAAATTTACTAAAACACTTCCCAGTTCATTTTCTACAAGTTCAGGAAGACAGGAAGGTGCATCTTATATGAATAAAAATGGATGCAACTAGTTTTAAGTTTGACTGGAGTGAAGAAGCTAGTGGTCTTAGGCCCCTTCCAGGTATATCCACTCAGCAGTGTTTATTTAATGCATTATGTTGTGCAGAAAAGGCAACCACTATTACTGTCATATTGCTTTCTACTTGTGGCTGTGATCGTACATAAAACCATTCTCATTTCCATACATTTTTCGATCAGCAACGCTGATGAATGGCTTTGTTTGAAAGAGGTTATACAATGATGCTATTATTTCATTTTTATGAAAAACCTTTCTCTACATGAAAATGTACTTACCAATAGCTCTAGATACTGCTAGCTGACCATCTACTCGCCAAATACCTTGACATTTAGAAATCATTCCACCTTCATTCTCTATTCGTTGAGTTTCATCCTAAATTAAAATTAAAATAAACACATTGATACATGCATCATATAAAAAGTACATGAGCAAATCAGAAGTGGTTAAAACTTATGAGGAAATCAATATTTATTGAGCAAGTGCTTAAAAACTTCAGAATTTTTTTAAGAACTTTTAAATTTTGGGTGGAGCGAAGAAGCTAGTGTTTTTACAATGATTTTTATTATTATTTTTTTCTGTTAATATTTTTGTGTATGGAAATACTCATCCAAAAGTTCTGACCAGCAACTTGTTAAATCAGAATTTGCTTCTAAATACTTTCTAAAAACTACTTAAAATTTTTGGTGCATAAAAATTTTTAATATGTCAAAAAAAATAAATGTTAACACTTTTTTTTCACCAATTTTTTTCCTTTTTTTTTTTTTTTAATAATAACAAACTTATCATTATAAAGTAAAATCTGATGCTAGTGTTGCGTATGATGTACTAGATCATTTCAGGTGTAGGGTGTGATCTAATAACCTATTTTTGGTGAACGTGATTTGTATTTTGGTATGTGGTATACATACATAATTCTACTCGGTTATGTGGTCAACATGCATAGGCTAGTTCATTGAGTGTTTGGTCGATTTCACTTTGATCCCCACATCAAAAATACCCCTTGGCTTACTGTACACCGTGGGAACATTTCGGCTGGATAATTGACTTGCTGTGCAAAGTGGACAGGACCAAATTTCTCGATTAATAAACTACCTGTTTCCCACAGGAAATTCATTATCAAGCCAAAATTTTTCTAATTTGCATAGCAAGCCGAGAGATATTTTTGATGTGAGGAGTAAAACAAAGGTGTCGACGAGCATAACAAGTCAATCAAACACCTGGTGAACTAATCTACACTTATAGACAGCATATCAGAAGAAGGATATTGAAAAAATAACTGAAAAAAAGTATTTTGAAATTACCACCTTAAAATATAGAACCAATCAGAGCACTATAATACGCTACTCTTAATAGGTTTAAAAATCATACAGGACATTATACACTATAGGCAGTAACGCAAGTAGAGCATATGTAAGCGGTAGATCGCACGCTACAGTAGTACTTAAAATTGTTTTGATTAAACTGAAGCTCCATTCTAAATCATTTTATTGAAGAAATTATCTAATGATTTTTTTTAATTCAGTACACCTACCAAGAGGAGTGAAAAATACCCATGGTGTGAAGTATGTCTGTTTTTTTTCATATATTATGATTTAGGGAAGAAATTAATTCTCAATATCTTAATTTATTTGTTTTTAAATAAGTAAAGTAGATTAGATTTATCCAAAGAAAATGACAAACGTCTACTGTTTAAAATTGTATTATTTATTATAATTATTTAATAATTGTTAAGTTTACTATAAATTTTAACCTTATTCATTTCAGTTTAAATGAAGACTAAAATGTTTACATTTATAAAACTAATAACAATGATTAAAACTATCATTTTTAATTTGACCTTTGCCCAGTGATTCATATAATTATTTTACAAATATTTCTTATATGTCATTATTTTAATCTAGATCAATTAATATTTAAAATACTACATTACCTAAACTAATTTAAGTTGATCTATATTGTTTATATATAAATTAAATAACTTAAATTAAAACTTAATATAGTTATAATCATCAATCATCTGACATTGGAAAGTGCCAGTATTATAAATTTATCAAATTTAAAAGGAAAATGGATTAGACGCTACTACATTGCAAATAATGTCCTTAAAGATCACAGTCTGGGTCAACAGAAATATCAAATATGGAAGTCTGAAAATGTTTAATAAGGATACCTATTTTTAATTACTTTTACCAGCAATGATATTAGAAAATTTATAATAATGTACACATATTGAAATAGAGTTTATTACATTTTATGTCAGAAAAAATTGTACAAAATGACCCTGTGTGGATTACACAGATCTCTTTTAGATTGGGACATTGCATCAAAATAAGCTCCATGTCTTTTCTCTAGATGGCACTGAATAAATCAGCTTTATTTTCAAAATTTAAGGTAGGTAGGTATATACTAACTTTAAATTATAAATGAAAATAAAGTAGGTATGCGTAATAACAATGAATACATTACAAAGTATGATTAATTTTGAAGTAATATCAATATGAATAGGATGATAAGACATAACAAAGAAAACTTATATTTAAAAGCAAAAAGGTATGGTCATTTTTCAACAATAACTTCTATTTATTAAGTAGAAAGTAATTTTTGAGTATTTGTGGATATTATATGTCATAAAATTGATAACCTACTTGTCTATTGGGAACATGTTTGTTAACTAAACATAACGGAGTTCCATTCTTCCATAACGTAGCAATCGAGTCACCAACCCATCCAACATAAAGCTTTTTTTCTTGAGGTCTAAGTAATGCACATACAGCAGTTGTACCACTTACTAAATTCTGAAATAAATAATGTTCAATTAGGTATGTTTTTGATAAAAAAATCAAATCAAAACTTACATATTTTTCAGTTTTTTTCATAAAACCTTTGTCTGTAGTGAAAAATGCGTCAATTAATGCACGTTCTGGGTTGGTAGGATAGTGAACTGATTGAACTAAAAATTGATGTAAATACATGGAGCTATAAACAGCAGCATCTAGTCCATTATGCCCATCATAAACAGCAAAAAAAGAAGCTTCACCAAATTCCTAAAATACATTTCAATATAAGGTGGTACTTGGATTAAAAATGTATACATTTTAGCTAATAAAAATTGAAAATACATAAATAATATGACACTGGTAAATTATTTATAAATACTTTTTTAAAGACATTTATTGACTGTTAATTTATAAACAAAATACAGGGAAAATGTAAATTATGCCTAATTTAGTGAAAAAAAAAAAAATTGCACCCACCATATTTTAGGTAAAAATTTAAGTAGTTATTACTCTCACCACATTTTGGATCAGATTTCTAGGTAGTAAATTGTGCCCAAAACATTTTAGAATAAAATTTCCACATAGTTATTGTGCCCAAGACATTTTTAAATAAACGAATGTGTTAGTAATAAATTGCACTCGGCTATTATTTTTTATCCAGTATCTGAGAGACCTTTAATTTTATGTTTATGTTCTATTTATTGAAAAGATAAGTCTACTGAAACATACATGCATTTGTTTAAAGTTTTAAAAGAAAAATGAACAGTAAATGGATTAATATTGAAACTCATTTTTACAGTATCGATAGGGCTTGGATTTTGTAGCAAATGCTACTTTTGAAGGGAGTGTGATAGAGAGATAATTCTTATACATAAATATGTTTCAGATCATTCTGATTTCATTGAACTTGGTTTTACTTTTTTCCATGAAATGTGCTTTATTTTCTTTTTTTTTCCGTTATAGTCCTTTTTTCTTATTTTCTACATAATTTTAATAAAAAATTCACATATCTTTTTAATATATTATATTTCTACCATATTATTATTGTCGTAAACACCCAACTAAAAATGTATACATGCATGAATCATTTATAATTTACCGAAAAGTGAAAATAACATTTTAGTTTCTGAAAGGAGTAAGAAGCTAGTATTTTACACTAATGTTTATTTTTTATTTATTTAATTTTCTGTGAACATTTTTTGGTATAGAAATAATTGTCTAAAAGTTTTGACAGAATAATTTTGCTCTAGATGGTACTTTAAAGAGGTCATTTTTCGAATTTCTCAATAGTTTTTCAAAATATTAGGGAAACTACTCAAAATCTGACAAAAACACGTTTGAAATTTTTATTTTCCTGTTGTTAATAGTGAGATATAAAACTGGTTGAGTAAAATTTATGTTGAGCACAAATTACTACACAGAAATATTGAAATAAACTATAGTGGGCACAATACTATACTCTTTTTACCATTTGTTGTCTGTGGGCGCAATTCTCAATAGCCCAAAAGGCATTCTAAGACAATACAATTTTTATTTTTATTTACAAAAAAGATAAAACTGATTTGAATGTCAATTTCAATTATAGAAGTTTTATTTTGTAATTTTCCTTTTGGAAGAATAAAAACTATTTTATATTACAATGACTTAATTAGGAAGTTAAATGATTATTAGATTTATTTTAATTTATTATTTTTATAGTAGTATAGATTATTAATTGTATCAAATTAAAAAGAAAAATATTCTAGGGTAGGACAAACATCTGGTATGCTATTAAAGAAGTAAAATTCTTAAGAAAGAAAAAAAAGATTTTAAATTTTAAATTTTAAATTAAGATTTTAAATTCTAATTGATTTAACCAGTACCTAGTTTTAAATTTTGAAATATGATTATAATGTTAAATATTTTTAGTGTATTTACAGAGTAGTCTTGTAATTAATAATTAATTTTATAAATATGTTTACTTTATTAACTAAAACAGTAATTTTTACAAATATCTAACCTTTTGTAGGTTAAAGAAAATTGAAATTGTTCTTTTCTATGACTTGACCAATGAATTTTTCCACTTACTTTTTTTTAGTGGGTGTATGGTAAAAATAGTATACATTGAAAATTATAGTTATGGTGCTACTACATACCTTAATATCAAACAATTTATGTAAATAAGGAATAACTGCTATGTAATCTTCCATTTGTCGTCTAACATTTTTTAAAACAAATGAAGACCACCAGATTGAAGTTTCTACAGGTTCATGATGTGGAATGGTAGTAACATAATTCAAACAAACTTCATTCAATTCCCCAATTACTCGCTGCATTAACCATAATGCTTGGTAATCTAAAAAATTAATTTTTTTTAAGATGTACTAAATGTATAAATATTATGATACACGAAGAAAAAATACAAACCTTCTTTATCAAGTCGATATCCAAATAATTTTGGTTCTGCTGCCCATTTTACTCTTAAATTGTTTATGACTTTTTTAGTTAAAATTAAAATAAGGTCACTAGGGCATTTTCTGTAAAGATAAAATACAAAAATTAAAGTAAAGTAAAAATAAGTCGGGGCAAGGCAGAAGGGGCTACCTTGGGTCTCCCACTAGAACTAAAATTAAAAAAAATTATTTAATACAGTAAATCATTATAATTTAATAATTTACAAATGTGAAAAATAGATATTATCTTGTTTAAACTGTTAATAGTGACTCAATCTTAAATTTAATAATGTTATAGCGTTCATTTAGTAGAACTAGAAACACCGCTATACAGAATCTAAACCAGGCTAAGAATAAAGAGAACTAAGTGTTTACACTTTTGATAATTCATTTTTATGCTCTTTAAAATATATCTGTCGTACCTGTCCTTTAAATACTGATGACACCAGTCAGCTGCAGCTCCAGCTAGATCACTTAAATCCAAGTCAAATCTTGGTAATTTAACGGGCAACTGTTCTATAGTTACAGTTTCTTGAAATTTTTCAAAAAATGTAACCCAACGATTGTCCATGATACAATTTTTTGGATGTCAAACACTAAAAATTAATATCATTTGAATTTAAAATATAAAATAATAATAAAAAAAATCAAACAAAGTCACAAAACATGTCAAGGATGCTTTAATTTTTTAAAATTTTTAAATTCTTGTAAATTTAAACAGTATAAAAGAATTATCACTTAAAAAATTTGCGGTAAAAATAAAAGACCATTTCTCTATCAATATAAAAACAAACACCCAGAAACAAACAAAAAAATAAAATAAAGATATCAGTGTATCCAAAACAATTGTTGATTCTTTATTTTAGTAATAGATATTATTCAAAATAACATTATGTAATATAATATATTATAATATATAATATCTATGATTGTAGTATTTTTAAATTAAATAAAGAAATTTAATTTTAAAGTGAAAGTAAATACAAATTTTGATTTTTTCAAATAAATTATAATTATTTTAGTATAATCAGTAATGAGTACTATTTTCTTTAATTTTTTATATTCCCTTTTCTTATCATTTATTTCATGTGAATGGCCTTGCTGTAATCACAATTTATAGATATTCATAATAAATAAAAGGAATTCATTTCCATAAGCAGTATACTAGAAGAATCAGTAACATTAGTAACATTAGTAGTTTGATACAATATATTATAATATTAAACCATCTGTACCTATACGTAATATATTATATTATACCAGTAGCAGCAACAGTCATATTTATCAAATTTCTATCTGTATTAAAATATAAAACTAATACTTACAGTGTGTAATGTTTTTCTTTTTCTTTCACATTTCTTCTAAATGTGTTGTATGGTATACTATGAAACTAATTAAAAAGTCAAATAAACCGTTTTCAAGGATTTACACGTAAGCAGATTTTTAAATGCTTTTATCAATCGATTAGTGATGACTGACGGCTGTTACTAAAAGCAAAATGAAGCTAGTTCATAGAGACATTGAAAAAGATGGCAAAGGGTTAGTATTAATAACAGCAACTCGTTGATTTCTTTATATAAATAAATTACTATAATAATGACACAATATTTTGTATTGATGATATGACATGATAACTAGTTGTCGGTAAATAAGTACTTTTTGGTTTCTCAACTACTGACAACCGAGTTGTGCTTTTGCTTGTTCACTACCTACCAGTGGTAGAATTTTTAAATGCATTGTGATAGTAGATTATACCCCTCTTCTATAACTGATTGCTTTTGTAATGTATAATATTACTTAGGAATAATTTAGATTCTGAGTGGAGCAAAAGAAGCTAGGATTTTTACCGTGATGTTTATTTTCTTCTGTAGACACTTTCGTATAGAAATAATTTTCTAAAAGTTTTGACTAGCACCTCTATATAGTACGTTTAAGAGGTCATTTTTCTAAATTCTCAAAAGTTTTCTCAAAATTTGGAAAAAATTTACCAATACACTCCAAATCCCAACTGAGGAGCGAATATACTCATGGTTCAAAGTGTATTCCTGCTTTTTGGGCATGTTATGATATTATTTTATGTAGCAAATAAAATCTGTCACTGAAGCTATCAATTTATAGATTCAATTAAGTTATTAATATAATAGATATTAATAAAATTTTCACACAATTGAGACTGATAATATAATGTAAAGTGACACAATATATTATGGCGTACTTATATATAAATATAATTTATCAAACATTCAAACTATTTCAGGGTAGTTGTTCTTATCCCTGAAGAAGCCGAAGACATGTGGCAGGCATACAATATTATTAGAGAAGGAGACCGTATTCAAGCATCTACTATAAGGTATGAGTCTTAAGAAAGCTATTAGTTATTAAAAATAAAGCATCACTAAATCACTATAATTTAATATTTAATGCATCCTAATGCATAGAAGAATCATAGAAATGAATTAACATTTAGATGATAATATATTTAACTAATACTAATTACAAGTACTGAATGTACAAGTTATGCAAATCAAACAACATTAGTATTTTAATTCTAATCTATTTTGTTTATCCTGCTCTGATCAGTGATGAATTAATATGTACATTACAATATTTATTGACAAGATCCTAATAAGAAATTGATCCATACAATAATAAACATAGATTGCTTCCCATAAATTAAATAGAATCATATAGTATGCCATACTCATAAAATTGATAATATATAACTAGTTTTTATATAAAAATTCATACTTATGACAAAAGTAAAATAATTTGTAATTACAAAATATGTATCTATTATTATTAATGAGATATTCAACAAAAAAAATAATGTATATTAATTTATTTAAATCTTGTTACTGAAAAAATCATTGTTATCAATGATAAATTGAACAAATTTTAATAAGTGTTTCTTAATTTCACTTGAAATATAATTTTAAATTAAGTATTATATATTAGTATTAGTTAAAAGTAAGAAAGTAGGTATTGATAGTTATAGCAAAATCGTTCTCTTCTTCTTTTTTGAAAATTGATCCATGGTAGATCAAACATTTAAAATTATAAATGTATAGTGTTATATTTCGAAAAAAACTCAAGGAGGCGATCCACCCTTCCCCCCTTAAATACGCCACTACTCAATGGATATATTTACCATTACTACCAAAATTTCTTATTTTTGTACTAGTCACTAACACTTTTATAAACATACATTTATTTATTTTTTACAGAAAAGTACAAAATGAATCATCTACGGGTTCATCTACTAGCCATAGAGTAAGAACGACTTTAACTATAAGTATAGAAACTGTTGACTTTGATACTCAAGCCTGTGTATTGCGGTTAAAAGGCAGAAATATTGAAGAAAATGATTATGTTAAAGTAAGTCAATTATTTTAAAAAAGAAAGTTGCATTATGTTTTTATTTTGTAGATGGGTGCTTATCATACCATTGATTTAGAATTGAATAGAAAATTTACTCTTGTGAAAGAAGAATGGGATTCAATTGATTTAGAAAGAATTGAAATGGCTACAGATCCAACTCAAGTCTGTACAAACTTTTTAATTTCTATAACTGAACAATGATAAACCGTCAAATTAATTTTAGATAGCAGATGTAGCAGCAGTGATAATGCAAGAAGGTTTAGCACATGTATGCTTAATTTCTGGTAGTCGTACAATAGTGCGTGCCAAAATTGACCAAAACATACCACGAAAGCGAAGAGGGGATGTAAAACAACATGAAAAAGTATTTAAAGAAACATTTCTTCTGGAAAACTTGTATTAATTATTATCACAAAAAAAAAAAAAAAAATGTACAGGGAATTTTAAGATTTTTTGATTTGGTAATGCAAGCAATGTTACGTCATATCAGATTCGATATAGTTAAGTGTACAATCATTGCAAGTCCTGGTTTTGTGAAAGATCAATTTTATGAGTATGTTATACAAGAAGCTGTTAAGTCCGATAACAAAACAATTTTAGAAAATAAATCCAAATTTATTACTGCTCATGCATCCAGTGGGTTCAAACACTCATTGAAAGGTAAAATGTATAATAACAACTTTGAATTTATATGTATGTATTTTTAAGTATTTTTTAAAAAAGAATATAAGATCTGTAAATTTATACAATAAATAGTTTAGATAATAATATTACATTTATAAATGTTAAAGATAATATTAAAAAAGCTGAAAATACTTGGCTTTGTGGGTATTCTTCGCTCTTCCATAAGAAATGATAAAACATTTCTTTAATAAAACAATTCTTGAGTGAAGTTTCAGTTAATATAAGACTTAAAATTTTTTAAAGTTTATTAATATTACAAAAATAATACACAGCCAGATTTATATTAGTTCTTATTGTGTGCGTAATTTTGTAGTTAATCCTGGTTTAGGTCTTACCTCTATGACAGGAAACAGTTTGTAAAAATTTGTTACACTTACTCTAGTTTTACAAATGTAACATCAGATGTACCCCAAGGTCACCTATGCTATTTAATTTGTTCGTCATCTCTATCTCTAATTATAGTTCCAGAGTGAACATTTTGCTTTGTGTCGATGACAAAAAATTTTCATAAAATAAGACACCTGATGATTGTTCCTTATTACAAGATGAGCTCAATAAATTCTCTGGGTTATTCGTCTTAGCTTATCGCTAAATCTCAGCAAGTGCCATGTCATTACATTTTCTATATCTCAAACACCTATCCTTAATAATTATAATATTAATGTGTCTCTTCTATCAAAGATCTTGGAATTCATTATTCCTCCATACTTTGTTTTAATCACCATATTGAGACAACTGTGGGTAGAGCTCTAAAAATCATTGGTTTTATGAAGCATAATACTAAACATTTCTCCTCTGATATTATTTTATAATGGTTCATGGCGTAAATTTTGTAATTAATAATAATATTAACTAAAAATGTGAAAAAAAATATTTTGGATGAAAAAGATATTTTTTCACATTTTTAAAATAATTTTGCACTAAAATATTCACCATATTATTGTCTTTTTATATTGAAATTTTCATAGAGCATATATTAAGAATAAACATTTTTAAAGGCATTTTGTGTAGTTTTTCCTAAACTTTGGAGTATTTATTAAGAATTTTGAAAAAAAAAAAAATGACTGCTCGAAAAATACCCAAGTAACAAAAATTGTTATTCAAAAGTCGCTGATCGAAACTATAAATATGTAGAAGTATTTATATACAAAGATGTGTATGCATTAAAAAAAAACAACATCTAACATAGTGTTAAAACACTAGCTTTGCTTCACTCGGAATCTAAGAGTTATTATATCTAGTTTTTAAACTATAAAAAGAAAATATTTCAATTTTTTCTATGTATATTTTAGTAATTTTAATATTTCAATTATTATTGTTTTCCATAATTTATAAATAACTAATAAAATTGTGAATGAAAATAAAATAAATTATTATTGGTCATTTGTTCAAAAATTTTCTTGGTCTTAATTTAAAATATTTCACAATTGACTAAATTTTATTAATTACTAGATAATATTTATTGTATTGTTCTTAATGTATTATTAAATAGTAAGTACTAAATATATAACATAATAATTTAAAATATACAGTTGAAATTAGTATATAAATTGCTTATACAATTTTTATTTTTATTTGTTGCAATAAATTCCATATTTTGTTTTTAGAAGTGCTATCAAATCCATCAATATCTGCTAAACTTGAAGATACAAAAGCTTTAGGTGAATTAAAAGCATTGGAAAACTTTTATAAAACGTTGCAATTTGAATCGACCAAAGCATTTTATGGTATTAAACATGTTGAAAAAGCGAATGATGCATTAGCAATTGAAACATTACTAATCACTGATAGTTTGTTTAGGTGAGTTCAATCGGTTTCAAGTTGCCTAATTGGGATCTTTATTTCAGGAGTACCTAAGAACACAAATATATGTATTTTTATGGGTACAGTGTTAAAAATGATGTTAACCCATGTATCAAGTCTATGTAATATGTACCCATACACAAAAAAAGGTGTGTACCTTTGGGGCTCCTTCGATACGTTTTGATCAATAACTCTATAGATCGTAAATTATATATAATATCTACAAAATATTTAAGCCCCCGCCCCTAATATTTACCAGGATCTTAAATCCTTTAATCTTTTACAACACGGCTAAACAGACTATACATGGAATCTAAAATACATTGATTCGGGATCATCTAAAACTTATTTTAGATTCTGAACGAAGTGAAGAAGCTATCTAGTGTTTTTACAATGATGTTTATTTTTTTTCTGTGAACACTTTCGTATGGATCTACTTGTCCAAAAGTCTCGATCAGTAACTTTTTAAAACCCGATCTTCCTCTAGTTGCTACTTAAGAGAGATCATATTTAGAATTTCTCAATTCTTCATTTTTTTTGCAAAAAAAGTACACAAAATATGACAAAAAAGACTCTGAAACCATCATTTATTGATCCAAACTTTATGAAAATTTAAACATAGATAGACAATAATGTTAAAAAGATTTTGGAGCAAGAAAATTTTTAAAATGTGAAAAAAATATTTTGGCCATTTTTCTCAATGAATATTTTTTCCTTTATTTATTAGATAGAAAAAAAAATAAGACTCAGTACATCCATGTAAATAATATATAGTTTTAATTGTTAAATTCAGGTATGTTATAATTTTTTTTTTTTTTTTTCATAGGAGTCAAAACATCGCTGAACGTAAACGATATGTAAAACTAGTTGATAGTGTTAAGGAATCGGGTGGCGATGTCAAAATATTTTCAAGCATGCATGTTACTGGAGAACGTAAGAACACATTTTATTATAAAGAACTTTGGTGTAAAATCATTTTTTTAAATGACTATCACCTATAATTTGAGTTTTAACAATCTTCAAACAGGGTTAAGTTTAAAAATGTTTTTATTTTTCAGAATTATCTCAAATTACTGGTGTGGCAGCCATTCTAAGATTCCCTATGCCCGAGTTGGAAGATGATGAAGAAGAAGAAGACTTAAATGAATGTAGTCATCTACCACCTAGTTGATCAAACGTTATATTATATTCTTAAACACAGAAATACTTGAATTATTATTATTATTATTAAAATTATTGTTCATTTTTATATTTTTGTTTTCACTTCTCAATAATCTTTTGTACACGACAAAATGATTATAAGTTTTATCATGGCAGTTCATTTTTGAAAAATATGATTTTAAAATACATAAATTATAATCTATAATTTCTTGTTTTTTGTTAATTTTTATGTTTAAAATTTTAGATTTTTGATATTAAGACTTGATAATTGAATATGGTGTTACTAACATGTCCAAGTTGAAAATAGTAAGTCAACTATTATTTCTATAACCGTTTGAAGTTAGAATTTTAACGAAATTCATTAGTTCTATCTAAAATTACTCATAAAAAAAAAAAAAAAAGGGTTGGACCGATTTTTTTGAAACTTGGTACTTAGATAGAGGATTTCATCGCAAATATTTTGAAGCAATAAAATTTCTTATGGACAAAGAATTAAACATTTTACAAGGGTATGATTGAAAAAAAAAATTAACTTTTTGATCCAGAATAGAAATACAAAATTTTGATTATTTTTAAAGTTCTCTTTTTTTAATGTCAGATCACAGACTACTTTAATGAACACTATTTGTAATTTACAAGATCAATATAAAATTAATTATTGAATCTCAATCTTTAATATTATTTAAGAATTCGTATAAGTAAAATATCTATTTGCTAGATTATGCTAGATTAAAAATTTGATTAATATTTCCAGTACTTTTTAAATGCTCATATATTACAAAGTTACAAATACAACCTGAATTTCAAGTGATAAAAGATTTATTTTCGATTAAAATTATCAAAATTAAGTTTTCACAATTTTTTTATTGCAAAGAAAAAAAAACAAAACAAACAAATATTTCATTTCATTGTAGCAGCTTGAGCTCTTCTTGCTCTAATTTCAGCTCGTTTAGTTTCTAAACTTGTCCTCTCATGAATACGTCTCTTGTATTTAAGCAACTTAATTTCTTTTTCTCTCCTCATTCTGCCAGATTTCATACTTTTGTACAGGGGCCTGTATTTCTTTTGTATCATTTTTTCTTTAAGAAGTTGCATTTGATGATTTTCACGCCTGAGCTTTCCTTTATTTATTATTTCCGGAGTACCCGATTCTACTTTCATTTGTTTACGCTAAACAAAAATATTTTACATTTTATTCAACAATATATAAAAATCATAACAAAATTGACAGGTATATTCACAACTTTTGATAGGCATATCACTTTCGCCACATCTATCTCATAGTTCTCCACTTATGATTGGCCACGACTAGACTATACATAATATAATATCTATATTTATAAAATACATAGTAAAATAATTACCGAATTATCAACAACCAATGAAATGTCGAGAACTACGAGCATCGAATTTTGCGTATAAGTAATGGAAATATGAATTCCAAACCAATATACAAATTTTGTGACCATACTTATCCATTTTGTTATGATAAAAAATATACAATTATAAAATTGAATAATTACTTTAATCTCAGCGAATTTTTCTTCAGTCATTTCACAGTCAGAGTGATCTATTTCTTCATTATCAGCCTCCATGCTTTCAGCTTCAGATTCTTCTTTCTTATCATCTTCAATGTCTTCAATATCGTTGTCAGAAATTTCGTCCAACAATTCTTGGTCTATAATAAAATTTAAATTGTGCTTGTTGGGTTTAATTACTTTACTAATATAATATTATAAGCATGTTACCTTTATCAACTATTACAGATGGGTCAGTTAACGCTTTCTCTTCGGGTGGCACATAACGCTGTGTACGATAAGCAACAGTAAACGGTGATAAATGAGGAGGTAATGGTGTACCAATAAAATACTTTTCAACTGGCAAAAGTTCTCGTGCATTTACACAATCAAACACCCATTGTGGCTGAACATAATACCTGCAAAAATTAAATTAAAATATTAAGAGATTGAAGCTTAATATGCTTAATAAATTTGATTTAAATGGTAATTTTTAAACTGAAACATGTTATTATAACAATGCTTATTCTTTTACTTCAATAAAGTAAGTTTTTATAAATATGTATTTGGATAAAATTATTACAGTAAAGTCTCATTATTCCGAACTTTGCTTGCTTAATACGGACAGCACTATAACATTACGCAAGTTACGCTAGTCTATGTCACAGACTAAAATAGACCTAAAAACGAGTTCAGTAAAATTTCCATAAAATTGTTTATAATACTAAATTCAACTAGCAATATTATTTATATACATATATACATACGTATATGGAGTATTTTGTAAGTGTGGTATATGTTATGTAATAGTTATAATACAATTATTATGTTAATGTAATATTTTTTAGGATTAATACTGTTAGATATATTTATATAAGATTAAAAATGTTATATTATACTCAATAAAATTTGCTTAAATTTATAATTTTCGATTTTTGGTTATTTTATTTAATCCGAACAACCTAAAGTCTGAATAAGTCCAAATTAATGAGGTTCTACCATGGCCGTATTTAGGGGGGGAGCAACATGGAACTGTTGACCGGGATGGCTGATTATGAATGAGAGGCTAATTGATTTTATATATATTTACATTAATTTAATCCTATAAAAACTTCGTTCAATGAATTTTTATGAAAATATCATTTTAATGATCAAGGAGGACCATATTTCTTATCAATTAGTGAATAGGAGGAACTATTTTTCTACTTCGAATAAGTACTCGGACCAAGAGACCAATTCTTGAAGTGATAAACTTTCATTGAATACAATAAACAAACTAGTTGTATGATACAATAGTTTTGTATTCTTGAAAAATGATAAAATTTTATCAATCAATATAATAATATAATTTATGATAAAATCATTGTTATCATTGAAATTATACAAGGTACATATGGATATATAAAACAAAATTATTTTATACATGATAAACTAACTAATAAGTATAAAATGTTTAGTCGTTTGTAAAATTGTTGTACTAAAAACACATTAATAACTAACATGGCAACATATAACCAAATAGCGACTTTAATTGCACTATAATGTGAAAAGTTCTTAGCTGCATTATTTTAGAAGTTATGTCAAAAAGTAATTTACAGTTTTACGAAAATTGCAGTAATTGAATATTTTGCCGTTTTTTTGAAAAAGTAATGAGAAATTAGAAAAACGACCTCACTAATGTATCATCTGGGTGTGATTCCGGTTCTACAGAGATACTAATCAAAACTTTTGGACAAGTATTTCTATACCAAAAAGTGTTTTCAGAAAGAGAAAAAAAACATCATTGTAAAATCATATATAGCTTCTTCATTTCGTTCAGAATCTAAAATAAACATCATTGTAAAATTATAAGCATTTTCGCTCAGTTCAGAATCTAAAATAATATTAATATCATTGAAAAAAACTAGCTTCTTTGCTTCAACAAAAATTTAAAAGTTAATAAATAAATCAGATCAAATAGGTATTGCATTTGTAATATTAGTGATGGATTACAAAGTGCGTGCCAGCCTTTAATGCTATGAAACTTCAAATTCAAATTACCTTGAAATGTACTGTTTTTCAAGATCAGGCCTGTCCACGATTTGATGAGTGATGGTTTCATCAGTTTCTGGGAATGTAGCTCCTTCAGGAAATGTGGTCTCATCCCAAGAGACAAGAGCTCCAAAACATCTGAGTGCAAATACCAAAGGCTCTCTGGGTACTTCTCTGTTTAAGAATACTTTGAGTCCTTCAAACAGTTTCTTTAATTTTCTTACTTTTTCATATTCTTTACGTGCTTCTTCAGCTTTTTCTTCATCACCATCCTGTAAAAAAAGATTTAAATTTATGCCATGATCTCTTAGAATATTTGATATATCACATACCAAAGTAAAAGTATCAAGATCTAATTCTTCATCAGCTGGATCTTCAACATCTTCTGCTGTTTTTTGCAATGGTAGATTTAAAGCTGCAACTCGATCACTTGTTTCATTTTCTTCCAAAATTTCTTCTTCAAGTGTTGAGGCTAAAATAAATATTGTATTTCAATGACTTCGAACATTTAAGAAAGTCATTAAATTACCATTATATGAACCAAGTCGAGGAGGGTAATATAAATTCAAACTGTGGTAAAGGCGGAAGTTAACAAAACCTAATGCTGTAGAGTAAAAATCTGCAAATGTAGCCATGGTATAAAAATCAACTTCTTGTTTTTTTTGAGGCTAGAAAAAGAAAAAAATATAAAAATGAATTTTTTTTTGTATTATCATAATTATATTTGAATAAATTATATCTTACTTCGTGTGGATAGTTATGAGGAATAACCCAAGTAATTGCTTGTCCTTTAAATTCAACTTGAAAATAAATGCCTTTAATGGATATAAATACTTTACGCAAAGATCTTGCAGCAATGCATGCATGCATAAACTCAATAGTAAGGCGACGACATAGAGCAATCAAATTTGGAGGAATACTCTTCAATTTTGGAAAAGTGGCAAATAAACAGCAGAGAGTCAGAGCATCATCCATATCACGTAATGCATCAATAAATGTAGGATATCGTTCTTTCACCACATGATCGATTGCAATACGAGGGATAGTATTAGCATATCGTTTTATCAGATCTTTTTGATGCATACCTTTGGCTCGACGTAATCGATTTAGATGAATCTATAATTGATCAAACAGTTAATAACGTGTACAAAACATTTTGGATATAACGTTTTACCTGAAGTTCACGTAATTTCCATATCATGGGTTCGTGCATAAGAAACAATATGTCTTTTTTCAAATACAAAATGTGTATACCGCTCTTTCCTCGTTGCGCCCTGCGGCGATGAGCCGGTTCTCGTGGATAAATCCCTTTTATTATGCATAATGTACGAAAATCTTTCAACGATAACTGAAGTTTGTTCAGAGCAGCTCGCCTAGTAACATACCTGGCTCCCTCACCAGATTGGAACTGTGTGAAAAAAACAGACGTGTAAAATTTACAAAATAATTGCTCGATATTAGTTTTCTGTACATACCTTTTTCTTTTGCATAGGCATTCTGAATGTGTGTAAAAAAAAAAAACACGAAATTAAGTAACAAGGGGATGGAAGTTGGAATTATATAGACAAAACGTGTTGTTTACAAAGTAAAATATAAGTCACATAACCTAAAAGTTATTTTTTTTTCTTAATCCCTCTCCACATATATTATCATTCGTGATCTCAACCATAGACTAAACTCTTATCACCACAGCTGGCTGATATATACACTGATATATATATCTGTGTATTTATCAAGAATTCTGCATAGAATAATACAATATATTATTCTATGTTAAAAACAATCAAAATATTAATTACATAGGCTTTTTAAGATTAAAATCAATTAGATTAATATCTTTGATTATCGGTACAATTTAAAAACTGTACAATAATGCCTTCTGCAGTCGAAACTAAAAATGTTACTAGAAGAGAAATCCTTGACATGATCAATGAAAAAGAAAAACTTGAACAGCAACTGAGAGTCCTCATAGAAAATTTGCGATCGGTAAATATTAAAGAAATGTAATTTAAATAAGATACTTCATTTTTTTTTTATTTATATTAATATACTTATGTTTAATTTATGCTATGTAATATTTAAATAGATAGTTAATATCAGTACACACAGAGCTTTTGTTTTTTTGATTAAAAAACTCAAGTTTATTTCTCTATTCATGTCCTGTGTGACTAGTCATTAGTAGGGAATGTATAATTTAAAATGCACTAATTTATGATGTTTGGCAATTTGTGTAAGATTGAACACTCATTTACAAAGTTTTAAATTTTAGCTTAGAGTCGGTATGGAAGAACCATTAGTGGATAGTCAAGATTTTCCCAGGAATGACATTGATGTCTATCAGATCAGATCAACACGTAATCGTATTATTTGTAAGTGTAACAAATTTAAATTTAATTTTTAAATGAATTTTGAAAGCAATATATTTTTTTAACCTGTATTTTATTACCTAGATACAATTTTTTATGATGATTTTACTTATTTTTTTATTCTTAAAATAAAAATCTGCAACAAATAAAGTGTAGCTCCCAAGAGATTTTTAGGAATTTCTTTTTTCAAAATGTGTATGTTCACATGCTTAATTTAATAGTGCTTTCAAAAGTTCTGTCAAACTTCTTTTAAAAGTTATGGGTAAAAAGTTTAAAAGTCAATTTTTCCAAAATCTGTGTTTTCTGGTATAAAATACCAAAAATTGACATTTTCCTATCGCACATATTTTTATGTTATTTTTAATAAACTAGATATGTAAACCTTAATTATGAAGTTATTTTAAAAGTTTAAACATATAAGCAACTTAAAATTGAGTTTTTATCATGCCTAAAATAAGATAAGAGACTAAGGCTCAATGTACGCTTATATTTTTGAAGGAGCGGAACCGCTGTGACGCGTTATTGACTTGCGTGAAAACTTACACGTGCACTTGTACTTGCAGTGAGACTTGTGATGCATACCTCACTCAAAACTAATATTACTTGCTTCCTGCCCCTACCACACACTGTACTATTAATTTTATGAACTTTATTTTAAGAGTATTTTTTATTTTATTTTAGACACCCAAAATGATTTAAAAGCTATTATGGAACGTATTGAAAAAAGTTTAAACGCATATTTTACACAAAGCAACCATAATGAACCTGAAAATATAGCAAATGGACACTGCAGCTTGAAACCAGATCATTAATGTTCAATCAGAAAACATTTTACATGTATAATTTGTATATAAACAAATAAATTAAAAAAATATTTTTATTTTATATTTGCTTTTGCATATATTATCTTATATTTTAAAAACATTAGTTTATTAGTATGTGAAATCCTTCAATTCTAAAAAAATAAGGGGAATAGATTTATTTTAAAATTATTTGAATTTAGCACTGAAGTTTTTTTTCAACTTAAGTTATTTAAAATATCTTCCGAGTTTGTTATTTGTGTAGTATGAAAAAGTTTAATTTACTAGATACTTTACAGAGGTTATTTTTCAAACTTCACAACAATTTTTTAAATCAAGAAAACTAGTTTAACTTTAAATAGAAAAGGTAAAATATCTTGTAAATTAAATTTTCATGAGATTGGTTTTATTAATTTAGTTGTAACTTCAAAACTAATGTAACTAGAAACTTGTGATTTTCACCAATTATCAGCAATAATATAACAGGAAATTTCAAATAAATTTTATCACTTTTGGGATAAATATAGAATTTTTGAATAATTTAATTTTTTTCTTATTAAAATTTTAAATTCTTGATAATTATTATTAGTTGAAAATTTAATTTAATCTTGTGTCATATCAAGTGACACATATTTCTCGTAAATCGTAAGTCAAATATTTTTTTTATAACCTTTTTAAGATAAAATTGTTATGAAGCTGGTAAATTTTACGCAAAATAATGATTATTTTCTAATAAAGATGTAATGATACTATTAATTCTCAATCTAATAGACTTTTTTTTTAGTTTCTGAATGAAGAAAAGAGCTAGTGTTTTTACAATGATGTTTATTATTATTTTTTTCCTGTGAACAATTTGGTATGAATCTACTTATCCAAAAGTATCGATCAGCAACAGTTTGAAACCAGACTTGCCTCTAGTTGGTTTATAAGAAGGTTTTTTTAATTTCTCAATTTTTAAATTTTTTTTTTTTTGAAAAAACTACTTAAAATTTGACATAAAAGACTCAGAAACCATAATTTTTTGATCCAAACTTTATGAAAATTTATACATAAATTGACAAAAATATGAGAAATATTTTGGCGCAAGAAAATTTTGAAAATGTGAAAAAAAATGATTGAAATTTTTCTTATTTTTTTTTTTTTTATTAATAAATTCTTTTTTTTCTATTTACTTATTACATATTATAAAGTAAAGTATAGACAAAAAAGCTGGATATACTTCGCACCACAGATATTCTTCGCTCTTTAAGTCAGTGACTCTTGGCGGATTTGTTCAAAATGATGACTATTATTGTTCTTTATATTATTAACTTCCTTCATTCTGAATTGTCTTATTTAAGAAATGATTTTTCGTTTCTTTAAAATTCTATACACCCACCAAGAGTATTTTGGTATGTGTATAGTGGTAAAATTTTTGATATTAAGACTTGTACATTTAATATGAACTCCCCGACATATATGTCTAATTGACCTGAAAAAAAATCTCGAAAATCGTTAATCAACTTTCTTTTTTGTACCCTTTTGAAGTTAGAATTTCGAGACAAAATTTGTTAGTTTTACCTAAAATTACGCACTTTAACCGTACATTTAAGAAAATTGGCCAAACCGATTATTTTGAAATTTGGTGTTTAGATAGAGAATTTCATTGCAAACATTTTTTGGTGCAATAAAATTCCTTACGGACGAATAATTAAACATTTTACAAGGGTTTGATTGAAAAAAAAGCGGGACATACTTCGCACGACGGGTGGATTCTTTGACGGGTGTATTGAATTTTAAAGAAACGATAAATCATTTCTTCAATAAGATGATTCTGAACGAGGGCGTTAATAATATAAAGAAGGAAGTTAATAATATAAATATAATATAGTAGGTTAGATACTGTTATTTAATAGTGTAAATATATACAAATATATTAGAGTCGTTGCCAGATAAATTGGCATGGCAGCGGCGCTTTTATAGGTGTATCCCAAACAAGTAGCGGTGTGTTTTGTATGCGTGCGGTGCGCGTCAATCGCCCCGACGATTTGTTTATTATCTATATTATATGAAAAATTCTTCCGACGTCTTTGGCGTTTCGTCCGATTTCCGATCCGTTTTATTCCCCGCGCCGTTCGCGGTCTCCTTCCCGAGAACGCTTCCCCCGAAACGAATTTCGCCGTCGTTTCTGATTTTTCCGATCCGAGCGGATGAAAATTTTTTCCAAGGACGCGCGTAGTTCCAACCAATCGCGTTCCCGAACCGTTTCGTCGCGTTATCGTCTCCGGCGCTCGCCTAATCACACGGTGTCGCGACGGTGCGAGAAAACCGCACAGGTGTCGCCCCGAACGTGCGTTACTCGCCGTCTTTGCTTCGGTTTAAATGCTCGAATTTTCGCCATGTACTACAACTCTGTAGGTTAGGCGTTAGGACGTTAGAGTAGGTAAACGTAGGCAGGATTAACGACTCCCCGGGTTCGATGCCGGCGGCCGACTCCCGTAACGTCAGATTTTTTTATTTTTCCTCACATCGACTTTTACGTTTTATACGTAATCATGTTACGACTTTTTGTTTCGTTTTTTCCGCGGTCGTCGGCGTCGATGCGAAAATCGACGTTTAGTGTGCCTACTTTTATTTTATATCATATTTATCAAATCGTATGTATTTTTTTTTCAAACCCCAATGATTACTAACGACTTCGATTATAATAAATATTAAATAAATTGCGTTATTATAATACACAAATTTAACACTAGACGTTCGATTATTACATTGCATTATGCGGGTAAGCCGATTTTTATATGCTTTTCTGTGATGTAAATTAAAAAGTTAAATGCAATTTGTAGGTATAATATTCAGAATCCTAATAATATTGTATAATATTCAGGATTTCAAAATGACACGAATTACTGTAACAGCACTGGTATTACCAAAATTACAATATTTTTTTCGCAACAACCTAATAAGGGGGTATTTTGATAATTTTTAATAAACAATTTTCATAAAATAGTTACGATTGATATTTTTATATTATCCGTGATATTATGAATTGTATAGTATCGTTTTAGATACTTCGCTCGGCAGACTAATATCTTACAGTAGTTCTCATACAATTAGACCCCGTAACCGAGGTTAGGTACTTCACTTTGAATAATATAGGTAATATATTATAATATAATAGGTTTTATAGGTAATAAATATGTTATGTCGTATTCATATTTTAATTTTTTTTTGTTTTGATAAATTGAATTTTAAATATCAAACAACAAATGTTAATTATTTAAAACACATAATAATTTA